>CM053789.1:849077740-849367740 GCA_028749045.1 Cupressus sempervirens | reverse complement strand
CACTTCCAATCTACAATCTCATGAGGTTGAAGTATCCCACTAGGTTGATGGTGCTCTACCTTCACCCTCTAACACTTGAGGCATCTTGCAACTATGTTAGCAATTTGCACTCTCATACCTAGCCAATGATACAACTATCTCAGATCTACATGCAACTTCTGAACACTGGGGTGCACTGCATAAGGTACTCTATGAGCCTCAAGCATAATGAGCTCATGCAAACGCCCAATGGAAGGTACATACATATGTCCTCTATGATGCAAGAGTCCATTAGACTCCAAGGAATACTCTAAATACTTCCCTTCTAGGGGTCTCTAAGAATGCACCATCTGACCAACTTCTACATAAAACTCATCTGTTGGTAAGTTCTATAGGATCTGTTCTCTCAAATCGATGCAAGTAGTCATAGCTAACAACTCATGACACCTTCTACTTAGGGTATCTGTAACCACATTCTCTTTTCCCTTGATGTAATGAATATCAAAATCATACTCACAAAATAACTCCATCCACCTTCTTTGTGTAACATTAAGGTTTGGCTAAGTAAATATGTACTACAAGCTTTGGTGGTCAAAATGAAGCTCAAATCTATGACCTATAAGGAAGTGTCACCACCTTACTAAAGTGTGAATCACTGCTACAAACTCTAGGTTGTGAGTAGGGTAATTGAGTTCATGAGTCTTCAACTTCCTAGACTCGAAGGAAATAGGTCATCCCTCTTGCATAAGGATTACCCCTATACCATCTAAAGATGCATCTGTGCAAACCACAAAATCCACAGAAGGATTTGGAACTACTAGGATCGATGCACTCATGAGGGCTCTCTTGAGCTCTTGAAAAGCTCTACCACACTTCTTTGTCCACTCATACTTCTTCCCCTTTTTTTGAAGAGATGTGATTGGGTGTGCTAATCTAGAGAATCTTGCAATGAAGCATCTGTAATATCTTGCTAGTTCCATAAAGCTCCTCACTTTAGTGACACTAGTGGGTTCTAGCCAATTCATGATGGCCCTAATCTTTGATGAGTCTACTAAGACACCATCACCTGATAAGACATGACCCAAATAATGTATCTCAGCTCTGTAAAATGCACACTTCAACAAGCTACCATACAATTGATTCTCTTTCAACTTTTGCAATACTTGTCTCAAGTGCTCTTCATGCTCCTTCTCATCACAAGAATAAGTTAGAATGTCATCAAGGAATATGACCATAAACTTATCCAAAAATGTATGGAATACTTCATTCATGAGGCCAAATGGTACCATGATGAACTTGTAGTGACCATCCTTGTACAGAATGTAGTTTTGGGAATATCACTACCCACAATCCTCAACTGATGATAACCTAACTTTAGATCAATATTTGAAAATACTCAGGCACCGTATAACTGATCGAAGAGATCATCAATTCTAGGAAGAGGATATCAATTTTTGACGGTTACTTTGTTCAACTATTGATAATTAATACACAACCTAAGTGATTCATCCTTCTTCTTTACAAAGATCATTGGTGCACCCCAAGGTAACACACTAGGTCAAATATGCCCTTTCTCTAAGAGTACCTCCAACTGAATCTTTAGTTCACTGAGCTCATGAGTAGTCATCATCTATGGTGCTCTCGATATTGGCTTGGTTCCTAGTACAAGATCAATATGAAAATTCACTACTCTAGGTGGAGGCATACTAGGGAGCTTTGAAGGAAACACATCTACAAACTCCTATAGGATTGGAAAATCATCGAGGGATGGCTTTCCCTCTGAATCTTCCTCTTTATCACAAATGGTGATAGCGAACAACTAACATCCCTTTCGCATGCACCGTCTAAGCTGAAAAGGCAATCATATGAAGGGATACTAGTCTCTTTACTTTGAAGATCACTCTAGAGATCCCATACTTGTCCACACATTCTACCCTCTTTTGTTGACAATCCATCTTTGCACTGTGGGCATAAAGCCAATCCATTCCAAGGACAACATCATAAGAACCTAGAGGGGTAATGCATAGATCTGACATTGTGGTCATGTCTCCAATCTGCATCTAGCAATTATGCACCATGGAACTAACTGAGACTCTAGTTCCTAAGGCTAACTCTACTTCCCAACTGACGTCCTGTCTAATTGCCACTAGCTCACAATGCTCCACTACATATGGAGATATAGAAGAGTTAGTAGTTCCTGAATCAAATAAAACAACAACCATGTGACCCTATATTATACCTATAGCCTCGATAGCTATGGCCTAACACTTAGCCTAGAAATTGTCAACCACTACAAAACTCTATGGGATCTACCCATATTGCCAACTATTGGCTCTGAAAATGCCCCTCTCGAACTATCGAATGACTATTCTTGTGGACACTCTCTAGCTATATGACCCATGCCACCATAATTGTAGCATGGTCCTCGAGTATAAGACTATACACCTTGTGATCTAGACTATTGTGGGCCTCTTGACCTACTAAATCCACTATATCCACCCTTGGAAGACTACTGAGTCTTCATCGACTATTACTATGGGGCCTATACCTTCTAATCCTATTTGAGACCCTGTGACTACCACTGTTTGGGCTTGCAGCCTTGATAACCCTGTGAGGGCTTCTACTACTACTACTACTGAGATTTCTACTTTTAAGATTGTTGGCCCTTAGAGGACCTTGCTATATAATTCTGATTCCCTTTCCAAGGGGGTTTCTACTAGGTAGAGTTTTAGTTCTGAGACTAATCCCATGACTTCTATCTACCCTGAGTATCCTCGATAACTAGTGCTATCTCAACTACCTATCTCAAGGTGGTAGGGAAGGCCAAATGGACTAGACCCTAGAGTGATAAATTTAGTCCCATGATGAAGTGTTGTACTCACAATTTCTCATCCTTCATTTATTCAACATATGAAAGGAGCTCGAGAAATCTACTCTCATAACAAGCTACTATGAGACCCCTCTAATACAGAGAATGAAATTCTTCAATCTACTTCTTTTTGAAGTGCTTGGATAGGTACCTCTCCCAGAATCTCTCCAAGAATGACTCCCATGTGAGGGTATCCATCCTCACTCCTCTTATAGTCTCCTCCTGATGCCACCAATTGGAGGGATCTCCCCTCACCTGATGGAATACTAGACATGCCTTCAAATTACTCCCATAAGGATTTAATCTAAAGCATTGTTGAATACTTTGTAGCTAGGCCTCTACTACTCTTCCCTTAGTGGAACTAGTATAGAATAGTGGCTAGAGTTGTATCAACTCCCTGATATCATCTCCTACATGTTTAAGAGGTCTATCGAGTGGTGGTCCTCTCTAATGTATCAACTCACCCTCATGTTCACCTTGTCCCTCTACCTACCTCAGTGAGGGACTCCTACTCCTCTCTACCACTAACCCTACCTCCTCTGGGTCCTTTTTCTTCCACTTTGGGAATCAGTTGCCCTGGATGTACCACAGGTGGTAGCCTCTGCTAGACTACACCAATCAATGTCTAAAGGGCATCCAAAATGTCCTAGTTTGGGTTTCGTGGTGGTGGTGGTGGTAGAGGTGGTGGTGGAGGTGGTGGTCCATCCTCCTGTTCCACTCTACCACCTCTCACCCTATGACCTCTGCCTCATCAGTTGCTTTGTTTCATGGGAGGCATCCTACACAATTTAAAGTTTAGATTAAGTTTTAGAAGCATAATGATTATAGGTTCCTAGTGTTGAAACACAGGCTCTGATACCAAAATATCATGCCCAAAATACAGGGGCAAAAACACACCAATTTTTTTTTTTAAAGATCCACTAAGTTGATATGTTTGTTTTCATATGTTAAAGTGTAGGTACATTGTTAACAGAAACATGTTCTTAAATCAATACCTTGACATTCCATTTAGGTTTAAAACTAATGTGTATGAATAGATCGTTAAATTTGAACATTCATTATTAAACTGATTTTGACATTTGTTTCATTATTACATTAATTTTAAAATAATATATTATTTGTCATTTACTTTTCAATAACCCCTACAAAAACCAACTAATAAAATATTCTAATTTAATCCAATTATTTTAAAATTAAATAATATTAACAAACATAACTTAAACCTACATCATTAAAACAATTCATAAATCTAACTTAACTTTATAACCACTACTAAACTCAAATATTTTAAAATAAAATAAAACTAACTTACAATTTAGAACAATACAATCACTAACATTAAAATAAACTAATTAATTAATCTTCACTACTAACTTTAATTTAGAAAATACTTTAAATTTTCTAATACTTCAAAAAACATATTTATTAAATTACCTAAGAAAATAAAATTAACTAAATTACTCTTAAACTCAAAACTAAACTAATTAAATAACTTTTAACTAATACTAAAATAGATATAAATATTAACATTACTAAGACCACAAACAAGGCCAGTAAGAACATTTTTTTTGCGGATGGTGAGGAATCAATGTGCTATAGAGGAGGATTTAAGAGGGACAAACTACTAGCTCCATGGGATGATGTGTGCCTGGTTCTTATGAAATATCTGATGCTAGAGGGTAGGTTTGATGTTTTCTTCTATTATCACTTCCCTTTGTTGAATCATTTTAGGATTAGGGATTTCATTTCTATCCCATTTTTCTATTGCATTCTCTTGAAGATATGGTCAATGATGTTAGGGAAAAAAGAAATAAAGAGAAAAATTTTACCATTATCCACCAAGGCCTTATCTTTTTCCTGTACCAATTCCACCTTGCCCTTTGCCCCCCTAGGGTGATGGTGGTTGACAACCAATGCCACCATCAAAATTCACCCCTAAGCACCAGTACTGGAATTAAAATTCATATCCTGCGACCCTCCCTTGGCTATGAAAATAAGAAAAAGAAAAAACATGATACAACTGGGGAACAAAAGGGTAGTAAAAAAATTAAAATGGAAAAACTTGTGGTGGTGGAAGAGGAGAACTTAGAGGAGGAGACTAAGGGAAAGGCGAGGAGAAGGTTTGGGAGAATTGCTCAATCCCAGGAAAGACACAAACAAAATTCTAACAGGTTCAGGGTTCAAGAAGCTGAAGAAGAGAGAGCAAAAAATAATGAAGAAGATGGGGAGGAGGAGGATTCCAAAGGAGAAGAAGGAATGGAGGTAGAAAAAAGTGTTAACTCAGCATACAATTCTGTTGGAAATGCCTAGTTGTATGTAGATAACACTCAAATGGTAGCTAGCAATGTTGCTAACATGAAGACTACCCATGTCTCTTCCAACTTTACTCTTTAGCCCATTACCTTCTATGAGGATAGTAGAAAAGTGGACACTTCCCCCATCACCTTATCTTCCCCAGCCAAAGATAAACTTAAGGTTTTTACTAACCCTAGGGTTTTGCAGGATGATAACTAGGCACAAAATGCTAAAAAGGAAGCTAAGAAGGTGGAAGTAGATAATAAGGATGAGACAGAGGAGCAATTGAAGGCATATGCCAAATTGGAAATGAGGGTTAAGTCTTTAGAGGAAGGGTTCTTCCCCTTCTCTAAATTTTCCCTTAAGGTCACCCACACTGCTGCCACTACTCTCCAACTGCTAGCTCAAGAGAAGGAGGACACTAGAATGAATATGGAGGATCATAAGCTCCTCTTTAAATTCCTTTTGGATGACTAGGAACAGATTCTACTCACTGCGAAGGGAAAGAAGAAAATTGTTAATTAAGTTTTTTAGTTTTTGGGATCATCAGATCCAAAAGTTTATGTTTATATGTTGGTTTTGGTTTTGCTAGTTTTTAGCTATTACTTAGACTTGGGTAGGCATGGTTATGTCAATAGTTTTTATAATGAACTCTCATAGTATGATAGACTTATTGGACCACTACTATAGTTTAGGTGGTTTTGTTCATATATTATGCTGGTTGGTAACATGCATATGTTTTACTATGGCTTAGTGGAACTTTAGTAAGGTTCTCTGTTGGTCTCTTTTGGTAATATGTTGGTATTGGTAATGTGTTGGTTACTAGCTTTTTGGTTGTAAGGGCTAACCCCCTTGTTTTTGGTCACTTTTTATTTTGAAAACATTACTAATATCTAATGCTACTAACTCCCTAATACTAACTATCATAATACTAATATTTGAAATAACAACACTAATCACCATTTTAATAATATTAAATTCTAAAATAACAATTACAACTAAAATTTAAAAAAAAAAAAAACCTAAACAAATCCTATACTAACATTCTACCTTAATACTAACCCACCCCCACTAACTTCTACCCAATCCCTACACACTCATCCCAACCACCTATCCTAACCCAACACCACCCTTCCCAAAGTACTTGGGTGTTTCCCCAAGACAGCACACACTGTCCAAGGCTATGAATTTGCAGCCCAAAGTAGCCCCCCAAGGAAAGTACGCCTGACAAGAATAAAATAAGGAGGAAAGGTATGTTAAGGTTTTTACTTTATTACAAACCTTCTCACTCCCCATTTGACCATATTACCATTGAAAAATCAGATTTGGGGGGCACGTGGGATACCTTTTTTGCATATTTTTATTTGAAGCCTTGTAAGCACCTGGCAAGGGAAATGCAAGGGTTAAAAGGTAAGTTGAGGTTTAACTTTATTAAACAAACTTTCTTCCCTCCAATCCTATTTGACCTTGATTCCTACATAGGGTGACATCATCCACATCAATGATGGCTCTTATTCTCATTGATATGCCTGGGAAGTAATGAGTGGGAGGGGGGGGGGGGGGGGGGGGGGGGGGGGTAGGGTAATAAGTTTTAAAAGTTTATTAGGTGAGAACTTAAGATATTTTAGGATATTCTTTATGCATTTTCTATTCTCTTTTTTTTGTTTACTAAATTTTAAATAAGTTTAAATTATATTTAGAGAATCTTTTAAGATTCTCTATCCAAGGTAAACATTTAAATTTCTATCCCATACAAAATCTAGAGCATAATTGCTCTTGGGAACACTTTTTTTTAAGGCCTTTTTTTTTTTCTAAGTATGAAATTTCAAATTTATTTATTAGTCGGGGGGGGGGGGGGGGGTTGTATTTTTTTTCTAAGTTGATTTATAACATAGATGTTAAATGTAATGCTTGAACATTTGAAAAGGAGCATTATGCTACCTAATACTCATGAAATTTATGAAGTGAAATATCAATCATATCATTGAATTCTCTTTTACATATTTTGAAATTTTAAATTGCATGATTTTTTATCATCATTATATCTAATTAATCCAAATCAAATGGATATGATTATGAAACATAGGAATGCCGCAGAAAGAGTGAAACATAATTATGTCTAATTTTTAAGAAACATATGCAAAATCTAGAAACGAACTAGAAGACTCATATGCAAGAATGATACTCATTTTTTTTATTGAACCACCTGATTCAAAGGCTCCACTAGGAAAGAACTAGGAAGAAAACCCGAAATCATTGTCATTTCTACAATAAGTTAAAATAACATCTTTACACAGGATTTCAATCCCGAGGAGAAATCTCCTAATATAATTGAATTTCAATGACAATTCTAAATTTCCTTCTTAGCTCCACAATAGGAGAAACCATTACCAATTTATTCTACACATCACGATGATCATGGAGAGAACAAAAACTAACCAAAAGACAACCAATCATATTATGAAGACAAAATCAAACATTCACTCCCATTATGGGTTTGCACAACAAGTTCGATATTGAACCAGACTAGGGAGAAGGTGGATTTTTCCAATAGGAGATGTCAAACACAACACCATAATAGGTGCCCTTTCAGGGATATAAACTAAAGAACATCTATTCTTCCATTCTAACATTCCAAAACTCAAAACATGGTTTGTGCTAATGAGTACGGGCCCATAACACCCTACTCTCTTTCCCTCTTCTTGTCCTAAGAAGAGACTCTGAACTATTGGAGTCCAACTAAAGATCTCCTCCCATACATGGCCACTTCTACCCCATTCAAGGGTGAGTAATGTCAATACAGCCCATACAATCCCTTTAAAATTCAAAGCAAATTACAAAGGAAAAACATTTAAGAAAACCTATTTCAATCCCTCCCAAAAATACTCAACACATACATGAACATACATATGCAATAAAATTGAAACATGAAACATAACATGAACAACATGAACTGAGGGATTCCTACCTTCATAATAAGGTTATGGTAAATGAACAAATTTGATATGAGCATTCCCTTCCTTCTCCTTCTCCTTCAATCTTGAATTCCACTCTAAAATTAGAGGTTGGGTGAACACTCAAACCCTCTCAAATTTGACTCTAAATAAGATCCTAAACTCAACCACTTCTAAAAAGAAATAACTCCTCCACTTGCCTAAAGTTATAGAGGCTTCTAACTCAACTAGAAATAAGGCTAATCTCAAGGTGGAGTTAAAGTTATCCAACTCATGATGGAAACAATCAATTTTCGCAATAAAGCAAAAATGTGATTTTTGGGTTACCATAAAAGTCAACAAAAGGGGCTAAGGGGGTGGAAAATGCCCCCAACCCATACCCACACCCCTTAGGTACTTAGATTTCATGATATTTGGCCTTTAGGACTAATTAGTGACCTATCAAAAGCTAGGAAATTTTACGACTTTCTAACAACCTTTAAAAATGTAGATTACTCACTAATCCTAATTAGGGTAATTAACCTCGATTATTAACTAAATAGAAAAAAAGGTCACTAACCTAGTTTGAATTAGATATTTAGGTTACTCGGTTAAACCTAACTATCATTCTGGAATGTATATACAATTTGCGAGTGTCAAGTGACACTGAAAAATCACTGTTACAAAACATTAGCACTTAATGATTACAAAATGATACATTCATTCAATCCACAACACAAATAAAGTACAAACAATGGGGTTTACGCCTTTTGTTAGTGATGGGGACACAACCCACATAGAATAGACACAACAGAAAAGGGGAAATTATATTAATTGAGAAAATAAGCTAGTACAAATAGTACAAAGAAAATAAACTTCAAAACATGCCCTAAGGGCTTACAATAGCATAGATTTGGAGATAATTTCTCCTTCCAGTACCTCCTCTCAAACTCCACTCTGAACTGCCTTTACAATGCCAAAAATCTCCTTAAATAGACTCCGAAGGGTTAAGGACTAGGAGTACATTCTAGAAAGTTCTAGTAGGCATCCACCGACCAAATAGAAGGCTCCAGAAGTTGCGTTAGAAGTCGGGACAAATCTAGAAGAATCCAGAAATGGTAATCAAACTTTCGGGAGGCATAACTTTTGAAGCGTACCTCCGATTGACAAACCGTTTACATTTTTGAAAAGCTCTCGAAGTGCTCTATAGCCTTATGGACAAGCTTTGCTTGTCCCCCATTTTTTGGCCCTTTTTGAGGTCATTTAATGCCCCTAACCTAACTTTGAAGCATTCTTAGGAGGTCTCCAAAACCCAAAAAATTGCAATAACTTTCAAACCGTGGGGCCCTTTGACTTGATTATTTTTCTGAAATGCTCTAAATCATAATTACATTCATCTAGCCAATTTACACCTCCTAGTTTACCAAAATGATGGCCCAATTACATACTCCTATTTTTTTGGGATTTTCTAGCACACTGATAATGGAACTGTGAGAGTTGGAACCTTTATTTGACCCAAATGGGTGTCCAAAAATGAAAACACATGAAACAGAAACTAATTCTAAGTACATTTTTTTGGGTGACACAGGATTGCCCTTATACCTTTGGATGCTCTTGCATCAGTAAGACTCAATCCTAGTTTCCACAATTGGTACAGTGGGTTCCGATTTGTTTCTCCATTAGATTTCCCAGCTAAAATATCCTACACACTCACACATTAGTAGTTGAAGAAAATCACATGCATATATATAATGTATCAAGGAAATCATATAAATTAAAACATCCATTTTTCAAATAACCAGTGATTTATCTCATTCTACTCATATTCTTAATCATTAAAATTGCATACTCAAAGTGTTAATTCTGCATTCACTTTCTACACTACTACATCAATATACATGTTCATTAAACATCAAATAATGTAATCAAATATCTAAAAGTAAAACATCACACACATAAGATAACATAATAATATTCAGTGTATTTGATTGTGTCTCGACATATCGAGTCATGAGTATCAAAATAATAATGTATCACTATTTTATGATGGGTTAGGGCAAGGCCTCACAACCTTGATCAACACTACATCTAATGATCGAACATCCACCCTTCTTCTTTAACCAATCACTAAGCTTCTTCACCAAGCCCATTTAGTTAAGCCTCCAACTAAGAAGCACCATAGAGATAGCCTAGCACCTATAGTCTTCCATTAAAAATGCCAAAATATTTAGGAACCTTAGATCCACTTGCATCATGGCTATTATCAAAGTTCATATGCCTACCTTCTTTTAGTTTCATGTTCTATCCTTTCATACCTTCAGGTGAAAAGTACACAAAATTACAAAGCACTCACATCATATGAGGGAGTGGCCCCCTCAAATGTAGAGGAAGGTTGCATTCTAATAGTGATCAATTGTAGTAGCTACCACTATTGGTACAATTGTCAATGTCCATAGGGTGAACATGATTAGTATCAAAAATATTTTCACAATGCAAAATTTTTTTACTAACATGTTAAGAGAATAAAGTACTAGACATGATTCCATAGAAATTTTAGCCTCATTAATATTACCTCATCTAGATTTCATAGAAAATGCATATAGGATTGAGATCATATTGATATTGTGTGTCTTTGATAATGAAGAACACTTTTGTCATGCCCAAATATTTTAGGCAAAGATGCAACAAATTTTATTTTATTTTTAATTTTTTTAAAATTCTTCTCATATTGACAAATGCACATTATGACTAAGCTAGCACAGAGTTAGGTGATTTGAATATACCTATTCCACATATACAAATAAAAGTTGCATTCAATAGATGGTATGTGTGGTTATAAGTTTAAAACATTGACTGAAAGTGGTATTCTAATTTGGTTATTTATCATAGGGTATTACTTTTATCAGAAATAGATTGGTTTTAACATTTTTACCTAGGTCATAGGTAACCCAAGATAAATAATTATATTTTTGAGTACCTATAGGGTTTAGACAAAAGAATACAAAATTTGGGTTTGGATGCAAGGTCTAATGGTTCTCTCTTTCTGGCACTCTAGTATTCTAACATCCATAAATCTATAAGAAATCTAGGTTTTGTGCTATTGAATCACACTAAAATTGAGGTGCATATCCATTCTAATACACATTGTGTTGTAACACATAATGCCAATGTTCCACAGTTTAATGTATTCCAAATTTCATCTTTCAAAGTAAATTCTTTAATGAGCTCTTTCTTTTCTAGATATGCAACGCATACATTACTAGCATGTATAGTGTTTGCATCCATCCTTATTATGACCTAAGTACATAAGTTCATTATTACCACCATGGGAATATAATATGTAAGAGGACCCTATATTATTATGTGGTTATTGGGCTTAATTTCTTGCTTCTAATAACTACTAAATTGTAATCTTGTAACTTATCATTTAATTTAATTCTATCCATTTCATTAGATGCAATCCTTCTACTAACTATTATTCTTAACATCTAACAAATTAATTTAATGCTTAATTATTCATTTTTTTTAAATAGTCACTATACACTACCTATAAATTTCACCACCTCCTAATATTATAATCCTAATTGTATTACTAAACATATATAATTTACTTAAAAATTACTTTGTTTAAATCAATTACCTATTTACCACTTCACCTTTATTACTAACTAATATAAACCATGACTTACTACTAACACTATCTACTAACTAATTAAATCCTATTTACTAACTACTAAACTAATCTAACTCCCTACTAGACCATGTGGCCCACTAACTCATTTATTTCCTAAACTTTTATTAGCACTCTAAATCCATTTTCCCAAGGTTCACGTACTCCTCATCATCACCAGCTCGACCAAAACCCTTTCCTTAGCCTTTGATTTATCCTAAGACTTTGAGTCCATAATGCTACCTCCCCATTCCTTCCAACTCACCAATCCTCATGCTCATACTATCCTCACATGTATGGATTTGAGGATCAAGGTGGTATGAGAAAAGAGAGGCATATCCCTTGTTATATCTTGTCAAGGATGTGATGTTGGGAAGGGGGAGGTCACCAACCTTCAAGGCCCCTCTTCCCATAAACATATTTTTTTCCCCTATACATATTCTGCTTTAATGGGTCATTCCTCCCAAGAGTACTTAGTTAATTTGTAATGATAGAAAAAGGAGGTTTCTACTATGCTATATATATATATATGAAAACAAAAACACACAAAGGCATTTCTTTTCCATGCTCCAGTCATGTGGCTTCTTTTTTATTTTATTTTAGATATAGAAATGTTTATAGTTTAATTATTATCATTACTTTTATTTTCTCTTTCTCTATTGAGGTTATTCTGAAGAATATTCTCCTAGATTATTTTATAGGATTGTATTATTTTAGATCTGAGAGTAGTTATTTTGTGCATTGCCATTAAATTTCTAAAGAGTTTCTAAAAATTTATTCTAGATTTCTTTTCGTTGTTAAATGTTGTCTATATCATCTTCTCTTTTTATTTTTATTTTATTTTATTTATTTATTTATTTATTTACACAATGACATTGTGATTCTCAACATGATAGTGGTATGATATTATATCTATGATACAATGTAATTGTCTAGTTTAATGAATCTACTTCCCTGCATTAGATTTACACATAAAACACACTTTGTATTTCAAATTGAATGGAGACTAAACTTAATTCTTCCATGATGATCAAAATTTATGTCACACCTACCATACAATTTAATGAAATGAATCCTCTTTGTATGAGTAATCTTTGAAAGCACATCCTTTGTATGGATAATTATGAGAGAGGTTCCACATTCACATGTTTATTACTTACACATCCAAAAGCAATAAGTACCCTTTTGAAAATAATATCTCTTACATTTCTCTTGTGTCTATTATGATGAAATAATCCTACTTTATTTTAATGCATTTATATTCCTAACCTTGAATCTTATAATACAAAAGAAAATGATAATATCCAAATTTAATTGTTTTATTTGATAAACTAATTCTTCTCAATGACTCTCATAAGGTGTAAAACTCACTCATGCAATGCAACACTCCAGGACATAAATGGAGGGTCTATCTTCACATTACAACACATGAAGGAGAATTTCATTCCTTCAAAACATTCCAAAAAAATGTCACATCCTTACATTGATTCATCAAAACATGAGAGATACGAAGCTTTTCCTTTTCCATTTCTCCCTTTGAGCACAAAATCTACAAACACATCACAAAGAAAACAACAAGAACCATGGAGGTTCACCTCCCATCCTAGGCTTCTATGAAGCCACACACCAAGTAGGGGAAACAAGGCTCAAATGGCCTACATTCATGTAGTTAACAATGCATACAACTTAGCATTACAATACATAAAAAAATCCCTCCAAGGTTTAACACAATGATTCACTATTAGAATCATGAAATGATGGGTGAAGGTGGACTCTCCAACAAGGAAAATTTCCATATCCATATACACATATAAATTTTTAATTGAATTATTCCTCTTCAAGGCTATCAAAATACATCCTCCTCATCACATCAATATACTTATACCTCTCATGACAACAACAAGGCATATGGCTTCAATGGAGCCCATACTCCATGAACAATAAAATACTCTCCAAGAGGAAATCTCTCAACTTCAATGTGGAGCCCAACTAACCCCTTCACCCAAGGCATCTCTTCCCTCCCAAGGGTGAGTTAAGCCTTCAAACACATTAACAATCAACACTCAAAAACAAAAACCATAAAGAAATCCAAAGAAAATAAATGCAACATGATATACAATCACTTCAATACAATACAAAAGATGATTATTCCAACAATAGTTTAACAAGATTACAACACCATTATCCAAGTGCAAAAGAAGGTCATGGCATGGGCACCAACCTTGGTCCAAGCTAAGGCAATGATAGTTAATGAGAGGTCCCTTGTCCTTAGTCTTTCTCCTCTCAAACCCTAGTTGTCTCTAAGCTTAGAGAGTGGGTGAACACTCCACTAGTTTGTCCAAGTTCACTAAAAAGACCCTCCCACTATCTCTTTTGGCAAAAACATCAAGCCCCTATCTCTTAAAACTTTGTCCCTACCAAATTTGTTACTTTTGGCTAAGAGGAAAGATGGGAGTGAACTAATGGGACAACATAATTTTCGAATTGGTGGAAGAATTCATTGGTAAAGGGGACCCCTAGGCTATCTAAGCATTAATATGGTCAAATTTAGGCCCTTAACATGTTATACTAACATATGGGTGACTTATTTTCACAAAAAAGACACTTTGGGACCACATAATGACCCTTTAAAACCTTAGTCAAGTCTGAATTCGAATTTCCCTTTGATATTGACTCATCCTATCCCTTGTCAAGTGGTTTAACTTAGTCTTTAAAAAAGTAATTAGTTTAAGGGTTAACTGCTACAATGTGTAATACCCCAAAATTGGCTCATTTCCATTATACCAATTCTAGTCTATTTCTGATAATTTCAAAGTCCTATTCTAATAGGCAATTCTCATTCTACTATTCACTACTTGACTTAATTGTCAGATGCAAAAAACCCTAATCTGCATTCATCATATTTCTTACTTAATTCCTATAGTACGTACTCATATTAGTCGCATTAAACCTACTTGATTTAATTATAATTTAATTATTAAGTATTTATACTTTAATTAAATTAAATTATATCCTAAGGCTAATGTATTATGGAATTAAATTTATTTAATTTAATAAATATGCCTATCTTAATAATGTAATTATTTAATTAAATGGGAAAGGTATTTCTAATTAATTAAAAGAAATTATTTAATTAAATGGAGTACTTACTTCTAATTAATTAAACAAAGTTATTTAATTAAATGGGAAGCCATTCCTAATTAATTAAATGAAGTTATTTAATTAAACAAAAGTGCCTCTAATTAATTAAAGATTATTTAATTAAATAGAAAAAGTAATTATGAGAGCATATCTCATTTTATTAAATTAAATATCTCAACAAAATCTCTCTTCCGTTCAAAAAGGGAAATTTCTAGTTCACTATTGATCAAAAATGAATTAAAACAATTAACTCCTTTTTCTACTCAAATTAAAACAGTTAACTCCTTATTTCACTCAAATTAAATCTGTTAACTTCCTTTAATTTGGGAATCTCCCTTTATGACTGAACCTCATCTTCAATCCTAACCATTGATTCGAATTGATCTCAACTGTCGATGGATTCCAGGGAAGTCTATTTAAGAGACCCTCCTCTCTTCATTTCAAGGAGGATGAATTGATTTGCTATCGAAGTGCTATTGAAATTCATGCTCATATTTACTTACATCTCTTGCATACATTCTCATTCTTAGATTAATCTCATTTTAGTTTAATCATGCATATGCTTAATCTAGTTTGCTTTATTTGTTCTTAGATTACATTGCATCTTTCATTTTAGATTAATCTGCATACTCATTCTTAGCTTAATTCCATTTTCAAATCCTTCGTTCTTAGAGGGTCTGGTTGCCTGCACCTCGATTCTGAGGATATTAACAAGCAAAATCCCTTTAGATAGAAGGCAACAGGTCGCCTTGCAGGTCAATTTTTGGATGAACAATCCAATGTTCATTCCGAGATGAATATGTAAATAAGAACCGTGTTGAAGTGTGTGTGTTAGCATAGGCCGCATTTTCACATGTACATTTCTAGCACCCACTGTGGGGCTCAAAAATAAATTTTTTTGGCCTCTTTCTATATTTTTTAAATCATTTTTTTGTTCTTTGTCCGTACTGTTCCGTACAAATTTGAGAATCTTTGCGTGAAACTATCCATTTTCATGCAAGGATCTAGGATCTTCATGGGAAGATTCTTTCTGCATCACGCGAGAAAGTTTTTTTGGCACGCAAAACTTCACGCGAGACCTGTTTCTTCGCGTGAGCTGAATTCAATTTCGTGCGAGCCAAATTTGATTTCGCGCAAGCTGGATTTGATTTCATGCAGGCCGTAAAACTTCTTCACGCAGACTGTCAAGAATTTTGCACGAAACTCTACTGACAGAGGCATTTTTTTTTACATTGATTTGTGTGTTTTTTGATTTTTCTGCTGACTATTTGCGGTTTCTAGTGTTTCTGTGTTTTCTGATTTTTTTGAACAGCATAGTAGCAATTTGTGGGACAATGGGAAAAGTGTGCTAAAGTTTCCAAAAATAGGTAAAATCTACTAAGTGCGTTGCGAGGATCACGAGGTAATCTTCCTCAACTGATAACACTTCATTTGGATCTAAAACAAACATCTTTCGTGTTGAGCTTGTATGTTTCCTTATGTATTTTCATTTTACAACACATGCATAAATTGATACTAGGGTGTGATCTCTATTAGTATTCATTTAGTAGGCTTAGTCTTTAGTGATAGATCTAATTAGCTATCTTGGGTTATTGGACTCGCTAATCTGTCGGCCCCTCGTTCAACCCTATGGTTGCAAGCTCAACACCATGTTAAATAGGGGAGGGGTCTACAGGACATAAGCATTAAACGCTCCACAAGGCAATCCTTTTGTTCTTTCTAGAACTCACTAATTTTTGAGTTGTGGACTCATTTTGACTTGTGTGAGAGGTTAAATGTTCCACATATTTGGACTCACCTCACATTAGTTAAAGTGTTAAGTGCACCACCTTGTGCTTTTTGATTACTTTTAGATAGATTTGTTTTCAAGAATTAACATCTGTACACACATAGTAATTAAGCCCCCATGAACACTATTCATGGATCTTGAGGGAGTGGGTTCCTAGTGAAACTCCTCTCTAAGATGGATTCCTTATGGGTGGGGAGGATACTTTGAGCATCTCATAGATAGATGAATCTTTGACTTGTTGATTAAGGCATCCTTTCTCCGGAGAGGTTGATAGATCACGGGGAGATGATATCATAGATCTTTAAGAGATAATCTTAGTTTAGCGTGTTGGACTAATTTGTTTGTTTTGATTGGGCTAAAGGTGAAAAGGTGTCAAAACCTTGAATCTGGAAGCTAAGTCCCTTCGTGGTACACTATTGTGAGTTGGTCACCTTTAGAGAGGGTTAACCATAGTAGACAATCCCTCTACAGGGAAAACTGCATTGACGAAACCTCGAGCTGTAATAGCCATTTTTGCCTTGGTAGTGACAACTGCTATATAAATGTCCTTGTGGAAGAAATCTCCATGGGTGTGGTTCATTGTGGGTTGTCAGATCTCCCTAGCAGCTCTTGAAGATTAAGTTCTCAGACTGTGTCAAAACCTCGGTGCTCCAGGATTGGAGGTCACCCCTATGAGTCATAAAAGTTGCAGAGTCAACTATTACTAAATACCTTAGAGAAGCCAACGTTTATTTTCTAGGAATGTGTGCAATGATTGTAAAACTCTTTGAAAACGTACACAAATAGCTCTCTTAGGGATTAGCACAAACTAAGTCACTTGATTGTTCATGCGCAAGGTTGCTTTTTCCCTTGCTCATTATTTTCAGACGTGCTTGAAATCACTTGCTTGCTATTCTACGTGCCTGTTTATTGGCCTGGTTATTGGAACGATCAAAATTTTTGTCAAAATCAATTGCTGTTGTGAAATTGTTCTGTCCTTTAGAGCAAAATCATTTTGGTCTCATGCGAAATCATTTGGTCTCGTACAAAATTATTTGGCTCTCGTGCGAAGACATTTTGTCCTCGCACAAAATTAAAGTTCTGTTGCGCATCTTCACGAGATCCAAAAAACATTCTCGTGCGAAATTAAAAATTGTTACTGATCTTCGTGCGAGATAGAAACATCTTCGCGCGGCCCATAAAAATTCTTTGCGTGACCCATAAAGGTTTTTCGCATGAGACTTTGTATCAGGATTTACAATCTATGTCTGTTCTAGCTATCTACGACCTGCACGCTATCCTTTTCTGCATCCATTTATCGCTCTTTATTTGTAAATGGTCCTAAAACAGTGACACTTCGCTTAACTAAAAACTTGTGTCTTATACCTTGACTAGTCTCGTCTCATACATAATCTTGGTCCTCGTCTTAATGCTTGTCATACTTTGTGCCGCAATGGTCATAATCTCTGGCTATTCTAGCTTTTAAATCAGACCATTTGTGCCTTAGTGAACAACATTCTTGCTACTATCTTGTTCTTTTTGAGACTCAGTCTTAGTATAGTCCTTGTCTAGGTTCTAGCTTCTTGTCCTTGCCTATGATTGTCACAACCAGAAGCGGCAACATTTTTTATCTTGATAACATTAGACGTGGTCATGCTAGGGGTCGTAATCATGACAGAGGTAGCTTACCTTTTGCTACGCAATCTATATCCAGTTTGGCTAGTGAGGCATCTTCACGGTCTTCCTCACTTGCAAGGTCATCTCAAGATCAACGAACATTTTCCAATTTGCAACAAATTAGGAATCCTTTTTACCAAAAGGATACTGAGACAGGTAGGAGTCCTACATTCTCAAACACAATGTATGATCCTTTCTCCACGGACCCTTTTGAAACACAACATACAAAAACTGAACAAGTTCCTATAATGACTAATCGTGAACCTGAACGGGGTAGTCATAGTCAATATCAAGAACAACCTAGGGATGATAAGGAGAAGGAGAAAGAAGATGACACTGATGGAGAACAAGAAGAGGTGGAAATCCTTCTTGAACACATAGCAAAATGTCAAAGAGACAAAAACTTTCAGAAGGTCATGGGAATCTTACTCCACGAAGAGAAAGAAAAGTACTTTCTCAAACTCGCCCAAGAGGGAGATAAACTACCCACACATTTCAATGTGGAGACCATTATCACATGTGAAGAAGAAACTGAGACCACTAAACTCCAAAAACAGCTAAAAATTATGCAAGACCAATTGGCTCAGATGATGCATGAGAAAGAGAAACCCAAAAAGACATACACATTGGACGCTCTTTGTTCATTTCCATTTGACAAAAGTATAAATATGCCACCTTTCCCAAGAGGCATAGAAATACCCAAATATGAAAAGTACTTTGGTACTACTGATCCTCAAGATCACTTGTGGGAATTTGGTGCTTTGTCTATGGAGTTTATACACAATCAAACATACCTCATGCATTTATTCCCTAGAAGCCTAGGTGGTCAAGCTTTGGAGTGGTTCTCACATTTACCTCCTGGTATCAAGATGTTTAACAAAATTGCTAATTCATTTTTTCAGCAATATTCTCATAACATTCAACATCTTGTAAATATTCGAGATCTATGCAACCTTAAACAGAAGGTTGGTGAGACTTTTCTCACTTTCCTCCAACGGTGGAGAAAACTTTACACTAAGTATTCTCGTAAAATCCCAGAAACAGAGAAACTCAACATTTTCACTGAACCTCTTACCTGATTTTGGGTATAGAGTCCAACTACAAGGTCCACATACCTTTGAAGACATGATTACACAGGTTATCTGTATCGAAGAATTTATGGTCAAGAAAGGTGAGCTCACTCTTTAGAGAGACACAAAACAAGGTTCCACTTCCAACATGGATAAAACCAAGCATGTCAACAAGAACCGAGAAATTGTACATGATGGAGTTGTTGATAATGTCACACCAAAACCTGCTAAAGCAGCACTTAATCTCACAAACTGCTTCAAAGCAGCCAAAAGTGCTGAGAAGCCCCCTCCTGACAATAAGGCATCTGGGAACAAATCGAGAAACTCATGGGCAGCACGATCCAAGCGAGAGTATATGCCTTTAGGAGAACCTTTGGATGTGGTTTACAAAACATTGCTACAACACAAGCTTATCTCACCAATGGATAACCCTCATCCCTATGATCCACAACCACATCCACCATGGTGAAACGAGACCTCATTTTGTGAGTATCACCAAAACAAGGGACACAAAACCAAAAACTGTATAAACTTACGTCATAAAGTCCAGGACATGATTGATGTTGGTGAACTTGTGGTAGATGGACATAACAAAAACTCAAACCACAAGGCATTCAAAGAGCCTTTCCCAGCTTATGTAAAAGGAGAGACTTCAAAACCAGAACCATACTATAAGGTCAACTATACGTATTCCAATGTTGACAATGTCATTCACATGGTTGAACTTGTAGATTCTAAATACTGCGACGTTATTACCATAAAGGGCAAGCAAGATAATGATAAACCCAAGACACTATTTGTCTTAAGAGGCCCTACTTCCAATAACATGGATAATGCGTCTTCACAACATTGTGCTAACATTGTTACTCGCTCTCATGCGAAGTTGGTGCTCAAAGGCCCTACACCTCCTATTTCAAATACCCAAAAACACAAGGACAAAGCCCTTTCTAGTCCATCTGATAAAGGTGTAAAAAAAACAACGAACTTGACTGCAACCAGTTATAGTGTTCTAGATCAGTTCAAACGAACCAATGCTCACAGGCAAATTCTAGACAAAGCCCTCACTGAGGAAAACGTTCCTCAAGATCTTGATCTTGAGCGATTTCAATCCATGGTAGGTCACCTGACCTCACCTCATCTTATGACTTTCTCCAAGGAGGATGACAACTCGTTGAATCACCCACAAAATCAGCCTCTACACATTGAGGTTATGATCCACTAAACACATGTTCGTTGAGTACTCATTGACAATGGCGCTGGCCTAAATATTGTTTCTGCTACTCTGCTTAGATAATTGGATTATTCTAAGGACTCTATTGATCCTCGATGAAAGATCACTATTAAAGCATACGATGAAGTAGAATGAAAGTCACTAGGTCTTGTGACTTTACCAATTCGCATCGGTCCTATTGAAAGGGATGTCACTTGTCAGGTACTTGACATTCCCTTAGCCTACAACATTCTTTTGGGACGGCCATGGATACATGAGATGCATGCTGTGTCATCCACATACCACCAATGCATTAAATTTCCATTTCATGGCTTTGAAGTTACTATTCCTGCTACTACTAGCTACACTTGCAATATGCTCAAAGCTGTTGATTCTTTCATCCCTGCTAACTGCGAGTCTACTGATTGTCACAACAATAAGCTAAAACAAATCGAGTAGTCATTTAAATTGAAAGAAACTGGTATGGAAGAGTACTACATGGAACCAGTTTTGTCATTAACATCTATTCTAGAGTCCCCTCGACATTTTGGGAGACCCTCAGTAGCAAAGAAGCCATTCGTGTTGACACCTCATACCAAGTTTAATGGCTCTTTTGTCAAAGCTACAGTTCCCTTAGAAGATGAAAGCAAAAATAGAGCCATTGTTACATGGCTTTACAAAGAAGAGTCTCCAGTAGACTTAACAAAACAAGCTTGAGAAATCACTCCTAAGAAGTATGGACTTGCTCTGAAGCTTATGAAGCGTTTTGGCTACAAGGGGACCGGCCCTATTGGGTGCAATAACAATGGTTTAATAGATCCTATAAAAGCAACAACTTGAAGCAATAGTGACACAACTGGCCTAGGGTTCAAGAAGGTCCCTTTCCATTTGGGATCCAATAAATTCATACTTGTATCTGAGAGTTCATCTAAAAATGAGTCACAATATGAGTTAGGTACTCGAGAGGAGGAATCTAATGATGAGGATTCCTACCCTCATCCTATTCCTTATGACCTTGCTAAATTCTTTGCTGAGCCAGATGACTTTGTGCCACATGTTAGCACTATGGATGATACCAGTGATTCTTCTGAGGACAATGCTGAGCAACTCAAACATCATTTAGAAAAGGGAGAATCTAGTCAGTCATGCCATATTGAGTATTTGTGTAAGAATCCAGAGGCTGAAGGAGAGTATGTCCCTATCATTGTTGGGGAGTTCTATAGTCTCTCACCATGTAGCACCAATTCTCATGAATATGAATTTGACAATATTTTAGAAGTGGCTACTGATAAAGACATTGACCAAGTGCATGTCTATGAAAATCAAATCGAAGTGAGTGAAACGTCTAGGGATAGGTCACAGGGGTCTAATCCAACTAGTGTCCTAGAGTCGTCAATTACTAATGTTCATACTTTGAGACATTTGAATACACCTATGGGTGAGGTCACCATAGGTCTTGAATTGCTAGTCCATGCATTTAATGACTATACTATGAACGCAATTGAACCAGCCACTACTCTCTCACTCGCACATCTCGAGCTTATAGACTGGAACCCCAATGCATCTAACGAGGTCCTCATGTTACAGAATGACTATGCTCTTGCCTATTACCTAAACGCTATCGAACCTGTAACATCTTCCACCAATGAGAAGAGCGTCAACATGATTGAGGCTGACATCAAATATTTCAGTCACATAATTAAAAGGAAAAAATGCAAGAGGTCTGATGGTGAAAACCACATTGTGGCAGTGTCGGATCCAAAAAAAGTAAAAACAAAAGGCGTATCCAAGGGTGAAAACCTCTTTGAGGCACCCACAGATGAGATATTTGATGTCCTTCCCAGTCACTTTCAGGAGAGATCATCAGTGTTAATAGAGCCAACATAGCCAATTAACCTGGGCACAGAAGAACATCCTCATGTGATACATCTGGCTCAGCCATTGTCAACTGAAGAAATTGCCTTTTTCAGGGAGAAGAAAATAAATTTTTCTTGGACATATTTTGACATGCCAGGATTGGATCCTGATCTTATCATGCATCACTTTTCCATAGCACCAGGCATCAAACCAGTTAAACAGAAGCTTCAAAAAATGCATCCTCATGTTGCATTGCTAGTCAAAGCCAAATTGGAGAAACTTTTGAAGGCTGGTTTTGTCTGTGTAATTGATTATGCTGAATGGATATCCAATATTGTCCCTGTGTCCAAGCATGATAAGTCTATCAGATTTTGTACAGACTTTCGTGATCTTAACTTGGCATGTCCTAAAGATGATTTTTTGCTCCATAATATTGATATGATTGTGGACATGACAGCTGGCTATGAGATGTACTCACTTATGGATGGTTTTTCTGGATACAATCAGATAAAAATTGCGCTAGAAGATCAAGAGAAAACAACTTTCACATGTGCATGGGGAACCTTTTGTTGGAATGTGATGCCATTTGGTTTAAAGAATGCTGGAGCTACGTATCAGTGGGCTATTACTACAATTTTCCATGACATGATGCATAGAACTATGGAGGACTATGTTGATGATACCTTGGTCAAAAGTGCTAAATGCAATACTCATTTGCACAATTTGGGACCAATCCTAGATCGTATGGAAAAGTTTATTCTTCGACTCAATCCTAAGAAGTGTGCATTTGCTGTCACATCAGGAAAACTGTTAGGATATATTGTTTCTGCAAAGGGAATTGAAGTAGATAAAAAAAAGTACAAGCAATAGTGGACATGCCTCCACCTCAAAACATCAGTCAGATGAGAGGACTACAGGGAAGGCTTCAATCTATTTGTAGGTTTATTTCACAATTGGCGGATAAATCACAACCCTTCACAAAGACCTTACATAAGGGTGTGAAATTTAATTGGAGCCAAGATTGTGAGCAAAGCTTAACACAGATTAAACAATATCTTGTCAATCCACCAATCCTAATGCCTCCTATGCATGGGAAGCCTTTGCTTTTATACATTTCAGCCACTAAAACATCTTTGGGAATCCTGTTGACTCGGGAAGACAATGATAACAAAGAAAGAGCTATTTATTACTTGAGCCAAACATTGGTCTCTTATGAGAAAAACTACAGTATTATTGAGAAAGCTTGCTTGGTAGTTGTCTTTGCTTCCCAAAAGTTGAGACACTACATGCTTGCCCACACTACACGGCTTGTGGCTAAAATAGATCCATTAAAGTACTTGCTCAGTAAGGCAACTCTCACAGGAAGATTGGCTAAATGGGTCATGATACTAAGTGAGTTTGACATCCAATATGTTGAATGCAAAGCTATAACGGGACAGGCAATTGCAGACCAGTTGGTCGAGGCACCCATATATAGTCTTCTACCAATAAACATTGATTTTCCAGATGAGTTAATTCTAAAACTTACTCACCATACATGGGTTATGTTCTTCGATGGATCCTTCACACAACAAGGATCAGGTGCTGGATTACTTTTCATCACACCACAAAAATACTTTGCCCAAAGCATACAAGATTTTGTTTCCGTGTACAAATAACATTGCTGAATATGAAGCTTTGATCAATGGTATGAAAATCATAGCTGAACGGAGAGTAGATCAGTTGGATATCTTCAGTGACTCTCAGCTTGTCATCAACCAAGTAAATGATGTGTATCAAAAAAAGGATGAAAAACCAATTCCTTACAAATGCATGGTTGATGACTTGACAAAATATTTTGCACACATCACCTTCCAACAAGTTGAATGTGCAGATAATAAAGCAGTTGATGCCATGGCCACTCTGGCCTCCCTTCTACAAATGCCAAAAAATGATCTATGACACAAGTTCTTGGTGGAAGCGTTACACTACCCAACCTATGACACACCTGATTCCAAGATGATCTGTTCTATTATAGGACAAGAATCATCCTGCTACCGTCACATCTATTCCTACCTTCGTAATCAAACCATTCTAGAAGATCTGACCCAGAATGAGAAATGTTACCTAATCCATAATGCTTCACATTATGTCATTATTGCTGATGATTTGTATAGGAGAGGTCTCGATGGAACACTCCTTAGGTGTTTAGAACCCGACGAGTCCAAATGCGTACTAATTGATGTTCACGAAGGCATTTGCGGATCTCATTCCAATGGCCTAACACTAGCTTGCAAACTCCTTTGTGCTGGTTACTATTGGCCTAAAATGGAGCAATAATTTCATGTCCCCTTTTCAAATAATAATAAAAAAAAATCTTTGCTAAGGCAGGCAGGCCCAAGAAAGTCAAGTTTCAAAAAAAGGGGGTTAATCTTTGGAAACCGTTGGACTAATAAATGAAATTATTATTAAAATATGTTTCATTAACCTCTCTTGGATGTGAGTTATGGTTATGGCCTATTTTAAGGGGTTTGGAGGCATTTTGGGAAAATTCCAGAACTTGATTTTTGCTCATTCTTTGTTATTCTTCAGAGGCTGCCAAACCTGTGGAGAAGGAGACCCAAGAACGGGAGTTTGCAGGTTTCCAGGGAGACCCAAGAATGGGAGTTTGTAGGTTTCTAGGAAGGCTAAGGATGGGAGTTTGAAGCCATTCCATGTGCATGCTCATACAGAGTTTGCCTTTGTGCTGAACAGTGCAGATTTGTGGGTTTTCGGGTGTGTTTTTTGTATGAGTTTGGTGTTTTCAATTGAGTATTTCATATCAGTTTGGGTTTCTGCTGTATTTTAGACTTTAAGGTGTTAAAATAGAGCTGAATATATGTATTGGGACATGATTAAACTTATGAGATAGATTATTAGTGTTTTTGTGGTGTTTTCGGGCATTTTTGTGTTAATTTCGGGAGCCTGATGAGCACAGTTTTTGTCCTACATTTGAGAACTGTTGTGTAAAGGCTATACGGATCTGGAAATTTAATTTTGTAGGATTTTATGCTACTAAATTTTTTTTTAAAATGTCCATTTTCAGATTTATTAATAATAGGTGAAGCTGTGAAGCTTTTGGCACAATTTCTGGCATACCCGATTTGGGGTTTCTTGAGAAATTTGGTGGATCTTTGTGATATTAGTTGTTTGATCTTGAAAATCTGATTAGAGGTTGGAAATATCATACAAAATTAAAGAAAGGGACATTTCAGTGGTATCAGAGCCATGATCTTGCCAGCCTGAGGGTTTGTAGAAGTTTTCATGTCAGTTTTGACAACTACCCAGATCTTGCATGTGAGTTTTGACAACTACCCAGATCTTGCATGTCATAATTTACGATTGCATGTTGCTTTTAATCAGATGCATGTCAAAATTTATGGTTGCATTCTACTTCTAATCATTTGCATGTTATTTCTTGGTGAATTTGGTGGTTGTAGAAGTTTGCATGTCAGTTTTGACAACTACCCAAATCTTGCATGTCAATTTTGACAACTACCCAGATCTTGCATGTTAGTTTTGACAACTACCCAGATCTTGCATGTCAGTTTTGATAACTACCCAAATCTTGCATGTCAAAATTTATGGTTGCATTCTACTTCTAATCATTTTCATGTTAGTTCTTGGTGAATTTGGTGGTTGCATGTTGCTTCTAATCAACTGCATGTCAAAATTTATGGTTGCATGCAACTAAGTGAAAGAGAAAAAAGATATTTGCAGCGAGAAAAGAATAAAAATTTTTTGATCAAACCTCCAGTTGAAAGTAAAAGTAAAAACTCCAAGGAAGGGAAAAGTATGGCTGATCCAGATGAGATGGCAAAGAAATTCTTCCAAGACATCCAAAATACTTAGAAGCAAACAGTGGATAGTTTGGCAGAAACTAGAGAGGCTTTGCGAATATTGACAGAAAAACTACAAGGAGTTGCATCTATTAATGAGAAAGGGAGCACTTCAGAGGAGCCAAGAAATCTGAAATCCACACCATCTAAATCAACCAAAACTATTTTCTTGCCTGCAAATGAGCCACCAGCACCAAATCCAGCCATTAATCTTGTGGAAGAGGTTACAGGTAACTTGATTACATTAAGAGCTACTTATAATGGCTTAGATGATGACTTTTGTAGTTTGGTTCCTTTTAGAGAATATGTGGATATGATGAACACTTTGATGCCCAAGAAAGAGTACAAAAGGGAGCATGACATAAGTGGAAGAGAGATCAAAAATAAAATAAGCAAGTTTATAGCACCTACTTTTGATGGAACAAATAAAATTTCAGCTAGAGTATGGCTACAAAAATTACAGACCTTCTTCACACTTAACTCCATGAAGGAGAGTGATGTTGTTCAAATTGCAAGTCTACACTTGGAAGATGTAGCCTATGATTGGTGGTATCATGGAATGACGACTCAAGGTCATGATCAGGTAACTACATTTGATGATTTTAGTCAAAGAGTGATAGATAGATTTGACCTCAAGGATGATGATTATGAGGATGTTGTTGTGCATGATGGTGAGATACCTGGTAAAGATGAGCAGACATTGAGCATTCATGACTTTGCTGAGAAAGAGTACCAGGCATAGTTAGATGCTTCATCACATGAGGTTGAGGCTGGTATTACTTCACATGATTTGTCCAGCCAGCTGAAGGTGAACAAAGATAGTATTGTGATTTCATTATCTCATCATGACAGGTATGTGGAGTTAGTTGGTATTGGTCATATTACTCAGGTGAGGAGTTTTCTTGAGTTACCAATTGATTCTAGTTTACGGATATGGACTTGAGATTGTTATATTGGTATTCAGGATTCAGTTGACTGGAGATCTTTAACACTTTTTGGTAGCAGTGTTTGTTTGGGTGTTATCATGGATTTGATTAGCAGATTACGCGGTGTTGTCTTTTCTTGTGCCAGTATCTTGTCTGATGTTGGTATTAGTTTTTATACACTAATGTTGGGCTTTGTTCATATATCCAGTCAACCATACTTGTTGGAATGTGTTGATGATATTTCATATTTGGCAGTGTGTATAGATGAGTCCCAGGATCATATTGGCATTAATGACATCCAGGAGGATGCAGTGGGCAGTTTTGAAGACTTAGTTTCCTTGGCTATAGAGGAGTTGGACAGAAATGCTAATTTTTTTGATACTCTGTATGTTGATATGAGTTTTAGATTTGATTCACAAGATATGGATGGTAATACTCTAGAGACTAGTAACTTTGAGGATACTCCTTTAGACAGTGCATCAGAGGAGGTTTGTAGGAGACAGTCAAGCTAGTGCCATCATGTGTCTAATCAGTTGAGAGTTGGTGACCAAGATATTGCTATCACTTGCCAACATTTTGATGCTGCTCGTTAGTTGTTAGCGGTTTATGGATGGGGTTCTCCTACTAGTGATGAGCAAGGAGGCAATTATCTTTCCTTGACAGAGTTCCACTCTTTATGGGAGGCTATCCAGATTCTGAGATAGGATTATATGCAGTTGGTAGCTGACAAATATTATCTTATGAAGTGGGGCAGTACAGCATATGATGCATTGTTGGCCAAGGAAGATGAGGTGAGTGAGCTTACTGAGCAGCTTGAGGTGACTTCTGAGATTCTTGAGAGTACACAGTTGGCTTTCAAGGAGTCACAGTTTCATTTGGCTAAGGTGACCATGGAGTTAGAGCGACTACAGTATTTACCTAATTCTATACAATCACAAGCTGTGGTGTTTGGTGATCCGAGGATGTCCATGACCGAGATTGTCAAAGACAGTGGAGATGGGGATGCATCCATTCTTGATACTAACATTGGCATATCAAGTTCATTCCCACTAGAGTCAGGTTCAGTTGAGTTGGGTGTTGTAGCAGATTGTTGTATGCCTAACATGGTGGTGGCCTCTAGTATTGATGGCATAGAGACTAGAGATGTATCAAAGATCATGTGTGATGTTGGTGAGTCGACAGTTGGCATGGTTTCTGCTAGTAATACTACTCCCTTGGTGATATCTTCGGAGGTAGTAGTCAATTCCAACATGGTTAATGATCAATTGTAGTTAGTTTCATCTGGATTACAGTCTGAGCCACTAACTGAGATTGGCGCATTCTATCGGCATTACACTATGAGGTAAGCTCATCAATTTACCTTTGATGACCATGTTGATTAGATAATGATACAGAGATGTACTTTGGTTCCTAGTGCTTATCATCAGTTATGGGACAATTTGATGCCTCAAGATGAGAGTTGTGATGGGCATGACATGGTGATAGGTTCTGTAGGTGATAGCTTGATAATATGTGACTTAGAGCAGGAGTTTGGGAGTGATGCTTCAGTGGGTGTTGTTATTGATTCTACTCCTTTGGCTATGACATCTCCTGACTTAGCTAGTGATCAGTCACAGTGGGTTGTATCACTTGTTCATGGTGAGCTGTTGACTGAGGTTGGTTTTTTTAATCAACATTATATTGCAAGGTATGTACATCAGTTAGCATTTGATCCTTGTTTTGAGGAGTTGATGGAAGGGAAATTTGGTTTGGATTCCATTTCTTACTCTTTATCTTGTAATTTCTTTTCACCATCAGCAGTGCATGGGAGTTATGGTTATGAGATAGTGGCCGGTGATTTGCAGAGTTGTGTTGACTGCAGGAGTTGTATAGTGTGTGGATTCTCCTTACTTGGTACAGTTTCATTCGAGAGCATTCACCATTTTTGCAGAGTTGGATTGTACATTCCATATAGGCCAGTGGGATGCGTTGATGGTATTTAATGTGTTGGTAGTTTGATTTGTCCACTTTACTTGGGTTTTGATGTTCTAAGAGTTTGTGCCTCATGGGTTTTTGAATATGGTGGTGGTGATTTTGGAGTTTGGTTGAGCTATAATTTTCAGTTTGATTATGGATTCCTCTTGGTCATATTGCAGAGGATATTGCAGGAGCCTATGTTAATTGGTAGTAGTATAGTTCATGACTACATTTGGGATCCAGGTGGATTGATTGGTTTATTGTTTATCCATTGCTTGAGGAAAAGCAATGTTTGGGAGGGGAGGACTTGTCATGTCCCCTTTTCAAATAATAAAAAAATAATAATCTTTGCTAAGGCAGGCAGGCCCAAGAAAGTGAAGTTTCGGCAAAAGGGGGTTAATCTTTGGAAACCGTTGGACTAATAAATGAAATTATTATTAAAATATGTTTCATTAACCTCTCTTGGATGTGAGTTATGGTTATGGCCTCTTTTAAGGGGTTTGGAGGCATTTTGGGCAAATTCTAGAACTTGATTTTTGCTCATTCTTTGTTATTCTTCAGAGGCTGCCAAACCTGTGGAGAAGGAGACCCAAGAACGGGAGTTTGCAAGTTTCCAGGGAGACCCAAGAATGGGATTTTTTAGGTTTCTAGGAAGGCTAAGGATGGGAGTTTGAAGCCATTCCATGTGCATGCTCATACAGAGTTTGCCTTTGTGCTGAACAGTGCAGATTTGTGGGTTTTCGGGTGTGTTTTTTGTATAGTTTGGTGTTTTCAGTTGAGTATTTCATATCAGTTTGGGTTGCTTCTGTATTTCAGACTTTAAGGTGTTAAAATAGAGCTGAATATATTTATTGGGATGTGATTAAACTTCTGAGATATATTATTAGTGTTTTTGTGGTGTTTCCAAGCATTTTTGTGTTAATTTCGGGAGCCCGATGAGCATAGTTTTTGTCCTACATTTGAGAACTGTTGTGTAAAGGCTATACGGATCTAGAAATGTCATTTTGTAGGCTATTATTCTGGTAATATTTCTGTAAAAATATCCATTTTCAGATTTATTAATAATAGGTGAAGCTGTGAAGCTTTTGGCACAATTTCTGGCATACCCGATTTGGGGTTTCTTGAGAAATTTGGTGGATCTTTGTGATATTAGTTGTTTGATCTTGAAAATCTTATTAGAGGTTGGAAATATCATACAAAATCAGAGAAAGGGACACTTCAAAGAAGCTATTAAATATGCTAGGTCCTGTAAACAGTGTCAACTACACGGGAATCTCATTCACGCTCCAGCTAGAGAGTTGATTCCCTCTACTACAACATGGCCATTTCAACAATGGGCCTTTGACTTGGTGCGGAAAATTCACCCAACCTCTTCTAATGGACATAAGTTCATTATCACCACTACAAATTATTTCATGAAATGGGTAGAGGTAGTCCCTCTCACAATTGCTGATGGCAAAACTGTAACACTTTTTATCACAAACTACATCATCTGTAGATATGGTATACTATCCTCAATCATTACTGACAATGGAGGACAGTTCAAAAATAAAGATCTTAAGGAACTGTGCAAGAAATTCAAGATCACATAGCATTGGTCTTCCATTTATTACCCCCAGGGTAATGGCCAAGTTGAGGCATCCAATAAGGTGATCCTCAAAATTCTTCATCGCACAGTCAGTAAGTTAGGGAGAGACTGGCATCTCTAGATCAATCCAGCCCTGTGAGCATATAGAACAAGCATTAGAACTCCAATGGGCACAACTCCTTTTGCATTGGTATATGGGGTGGATGTTGTGCTTCCAATAGAGGTTGAGATTCCTACGTTGAGAATCTCTATGAAAGGTCTTATCACAGATGATGACTATAGGATAGCCCAGCTTCAAGAGCTTGTGTTGCTGGATGAATGACGACAAGTGGTCTATGATCATCTATGAGCATATCAACAAAGAATGGCATGAAGCTACAATAGGAGAATTAGGCCACATGACTTCCAGTTGGGTGATCTCATCCTGAGAGAGAATCCTAAGAATCAACAACAATGAATGCAAAAGGGAAAGTTTGAACCAAACTGGCTAGGTCCTTACATCATTACTGTAGTATATGGATCTGGCGCCTATCAACTTTCCACAACTGAAGGAGAAGTGCTTAAAGAGCCTATGAACACTCTCCACCTGAAGCAGTTTTACAGATGATTCAATCTCAGCAAGCTCTCTGTACATATCTAAATGTCCTGAAAAAAATCCTAAAAATTAGAAAAAGTCCTAAAATTAAAAAAAAATTTAAAAAAATAAAAATAAATAAATAAATAAATAAAAATTGAAAAACAAAAAAAGTGCCATTGATGAAAAATTGGAAAGGCGCCTCTTGTTCCCAATCCTCTATCTTGCAGTGCATCTTCTGGCTATTCTGTACAGTCTCTTTCATGCTTTCGCTTTCCTATTTTTCCTGCTCATGTATCCATGGATTGAGTCTTGTCATAGCTTAGGGGCATTCCCCCCTTTAGTGTCACTTTTTCAAGATTCTCCTCATAGAATCTCCTACGCGACAGTCACTAGTCATTCTGAATAAGTTTGCCTATTGTTGCCAGTGTCACTCTTTTTTGAGATTCTCCTCATAGAATCTCCTATGTGATAGTCACCAGTCATTATGACTGAGTCTGCCTACTGTCGCCAGTGTCACTCTTTTTTGAGATTCTCCTCATAGAATCTCCTACATGATAGTCACCAGTCATTATGACTGAGTCTGCCTACTATCGCCAGTGTCACTCTTTTTTGAGATTCTCCTCATAGAATCTCCTTCGCAACGGTCACTGGTTGTTTCAGCTATGTCTACCTACCGTTTCTCAGGTCATGTCTCAAGATTCCTTTATGGAAGATCTCTTTTGTGTCAGTCACTAGTCATCCTAGCTATGTCTATCTACTATCGCTTAGTCCTTCTTAGATTCTTCATTGTGAAGATTCCTCTTTGACCTCAGTCACCAGTCTTTCTGACTGCGTCTGCCTACTATTGTCACCTTACTAAAGAGATTTGTTTCTTACATGTTCTGGACATTGACACTTGATATCAATCCCAAAAACATTGAACTCGAGAAAAATGATATACTTGTTTGGATATGCTAAGCATTTTCTTTGTTTGCTTTGTTTTGCTTTATCATATCTCCTCGAGCAACTTGATGATGCCATCTTCGACTAAAGAAGTAATGACTGGGGGCATGATCTTTTTCTTTGCTTTCTGTTTGCGGTTTAGTTCTAAAAAGTTGATCTATTCCTATAAGAGGGGTGTCCACTATAAGAGCCTCCATCTCGTATTGGATGGTCGTGTGTACCTCAACTCCTTTTATATAGATACGTCAATGACATTGGTTCTTCTCTTTATTTGTTGGAGTGAACTCTTCATGCTATAGTACATACTGATACTCGTCCTATTAAGTGAACATACGGGTCACTACGAGTATATCTAGCACATTTCTATCTCAGGTTACGAACGCAAGGGTTGTTGCAGATAGAATGAATACTAAATACTTAGCATAAGAAGAATCTCTCATGTGTTTGGTGTGCTTGTCATGCAAGCAACATTCAGGTCATCCTAGCATTCATGCTTTGATGCTTATGTTAACTTGCTACATTAAAAGGGACAAATGTTCTAGTCATTCTGGCTTCTTGTGCCTTGAATGCTTACATTTAATCCTGACATCCCAATAACGTATGTTATATTCATATTTTCATGATTGCAATGTCAGTGGGAATTGTATAACATACGAGCCTTATTTTATATCCAATTATGATAAATCGTCGAGGCTTGGTAACCAGACCTAGGGTTGCATTTAACATATTCTTGCATTACATACTCCATTTTCATTAGCACACAATTCAATGGTAATTCTATTCATACTCCACATACATTAGATTCCTCCATGGCTGAACAAACATTTGGTTCATCGATTCTCGCTCCTCAATAGAATACCTGTGACTGTCAAACAAAAACATGCAACACTACGTAAGATGTCAGTTCATACATATGCGTTCTATCTAAGTACAACATACATCTCATGTACATCAAAGCAAAACAAAAATAGACAATGACATGTACACAAGAATACTCGGCTCAAAATCTCATATATATATATATATATATATCAAAGAATGGGTCAGTACAAAAATGGGCACTACTCAAGTGCAATCAATCAAAAATGATACATGTGGTGCTGGCACACCAATTGATACATAACCAGAGATCAAAATCAAAAATCAAGCACAGAGCGTCTAACTCTATCCTGAACTCTCACCTCCAAGAGGAGCAGGAGGAGCAGGGGCAGTAGGTGGCAGAGGCGGTGGTGGCATATCTGGCCTGACAGGAGGTCGTGCACCTCCAGAATCTCATGCATACTGAGAGAATCACTGCACCTGCAATGTCTCATCAGGTACTACACTAGTATATGCTGCTTAATAATATGCTTCCTGAGCTAACTGGAAGTGGATCTGATCCTGTGCCAGCTCTAGCCTCCACTCTGTAGTCTCTATGCGCTCTCTCTAATGATCTATCTCTCGCTATCACTCTACCAGCTATGCATCCCTGACTGCTAATGCAATCTGCAACTCTCCCAATTATCGGGAGGCCACACGAACCAACTCTTGGTACTGCCATACCGCATCTTATACCCCACTTGTCGGCTGATCTGGCATATCCTCATCCACCATCTCTGGTGCCTACTATGATGGAGGTACCTGTGGCTGTGGAGGCACTTGCTACTATGGGACCTCCTGCTGAGGGGCCTGCTCCTCTATCCTTTGCCTCCTCTACCGACTATGTCCTGTCCCACTACCCCCAGCACCTGCGTCTGATCCCATCTGATGTGGGGGAATAGGTATCTATTGTACCTGGTGCTAGACCTATGGTGGCACCTGTGGCTTTGCCTGCTGCTGCTGGGGCACTTGTCCCTGCCCCTGTACCTACCCTGCCATCCCTAGTGGATCTGTGAAGCATGGGAATGGATGGCAATGCAGGCGTCATCCCTACATCTACTACCTCTAGTAGGTAGTCCCACTGAACAGTAGCCAAACTGCAGATATCTATCATGGATCATCTTGGATCCATCCATGGAGGCCATCCCCACTCAATATCCCTCTGTACCTTGGCATAGGCACAATACTCAGCTAAAATGTCCTGTGGTTTTCCATACTGCCGCCACACTCATGAGATCACAAATCACTCTATGACTGATGTTGTCTTGCCTGCCAGTAGTCGAGAACTAAACATCCAAGGTAGCTCTCTTAGGGCATCATCCTAGTCCTCTATCTCTCTCTTGGGTCACCATATAACAGACACCAGGTCATTGAGATGTGTTCGCCAGTTCTCAGTCTTACCCAAGTGGGCCTAGGTAATATGCCTTCGATATCTACAGATGTAGGGCTCCATGGGCTCCTGAGAATCCTCAAAAATTGGTCTACATACAGGGAGATGCTCCCAGGCCTAGATCTGTAGAACATAAATGCCTACTACCATGGTCTTCTTCTCATGGAAGATGACCTCATGCATCTCGTGAAAAAGATGGGCTAACATGCACTGACCCCACCCAAAGATCTCAGGTGCCTCAACCATCCTACGGAGCATGACACCCCATACACACTCCAATCCATGTTGTCCCCTGTCAGGACATAGGAAGCAGCTCAAGAAAATACCCAGCATGGATGCCAACCTGTGTGTGGGTCCATAAGTATGCATTAGCTCATCCCAGCTGATGGCTCTACCTCTTGGTAGCTCTCTCTCGAACATAACGGAAAGTGCCTCTGTCCCTAATCGAGGCACTGTATCATAGATGACTCGAGCACCGTGAAATGGGATCCTCAGTATCCTCCATATATCCTTTAGGGTAATCATCATCTCACCCATCGGCAAATGAAATGTGTTTGTCTCCAAATGGAAACGCTCTACCAAAGCAGTCAGTAAGCCGTGATTCACCATCACGGCTGGAATCTGACATAGTGAAGACAAACCCAATCTGGCAATGTGTGCTCGATCTGCATCATCCAAACTCTACAATAACTCTCCATATGGCAGATAATGAGATCTAAATGACACGTCTCTGAAGACCTCCTACACGCATAACAAAAAAATGACAAACAAATGATCAATATCAAGTCTAAATGACGCATCAAAATGAAATAAAATGCAATTTCTAAATGCAAAAATCACAAAATTGACACAGAATTTCGCGCGAGATTCGTGAAATCTCACACGAAGACATACAGTTTTGCGCAAAATAATTCTTTCTTCACATGAAGAATCTAGCCTTCACGCGAAAAAAGATCTCCTCGTGCGAAGATAGATCTTCTCGCGCAAGAAAAGAGGTTCTCGCGTGAAACATGAATTGCCTCGCACAAAGAATCTCCACTTTCGTGCGAAACCAAAATTGCCCCACGCGAAGATCCTCCAACCTCACACAAAGAAACAACGCATCTTGTTTCTTCATGTGAAGAAAGAATATCTTTGTGCGAGAAGAGATCGATCTCATGCGAAGAAAGATTTCACAGACCTAAAACATGCTAAAAATGTGCATAAATGAACTTGAAATGAATGAAAATGAAAGTACGAAGATGGGAAATCGATGACTCATCGATGGTCCGTAGTTCGCTGGCTGGCTTTGTCGTCTGGAGCGCTCAAAATAATGATATCTCAATTTCATGACCATGTCTCTATCAGAGCTCAAAATCACTACAAGACAAAAGCACAAATGAATTGAAAATGACCCTTCGAGCCCTTATATAGGTGTTGACCAAATTTTTCAAAGTGCTTGGATTTGCACAAAAATTGCACCCCTGGCTAATTGGACCATTTTGGATCTATTTTTGAGATGAAATTTGAAATTTGACACACCTAAGAGCCTTAAAAAAGCCTTTTAAAATTTTGGGGCCTGACGTGATTGAATGCTTGTGCAGCCCAAATCTTTCTGATACTTTGCAATTCTTGGAATCTTTTCAAACACAAACTTGGTCTTTTGGACCTCGAAATCACTTTGGATCAACTTTCATATTTCTTCAAGATCATTTTGATCTCTTTATATTTCTTCAAAACCATTTTGATCTCTTCATATTTCTTCTGATCATTCTGATCTCTTCTTTATTGTTTAAATCATTCTGATCTCTTCTGTTGAATCATAGATTTCTTCTGTATCTATTTCTATATTGCTTCACATCTATTTCTAGTGTGTCATCTTTCAATTTTGCTCCCGAGGGGGCAGGATGATTACATCATTAAATACTTATTGCTTGGGGCATCTAGTTCCCATCTTATGTCCTAGTCACTTGGGGCATTTTGTTCCCTTCTATCTGGCATCTTTGCCATCTATCTTATCTTTTCATCAATTGATCAACCTTATAACAACTCTTTTCAGAGTTCAATAGATAGGTATTGGGACAGTCTAAACCCTGACTCCTAAGGATCAAGCCTCATTCTGGGGATGATTCTATGACTCATGATTGGACCTAGTTATCTTTTAATCAATCTTAGGTATCTAGGTGTTCTATCTAGATCCTTGAAGGTTAAGCTTTGTGCTCGAGATAATCTTCTAAATGCTTTCAGTTCTAGGTAACTAGGTGTTCTATCTAGATCCTTGAAGATTAAGCTCTATTTTGGAGATAGTCTTCTAAATGCTTTATTACTCTCAGGTATCCAGGTGTTCTACCTGGATCCTTGAAGGTTAAGCTCTGTTCTGGAGATAGTCTTCTAAATGCTTATCAATTTTAGGTATCTAGACGTTCTGTCTAGATCCTTAAAGATTACACTTTGTTCTGGAAGTAGTCTTTTAAATGCTATCAATCTTGGGTATCTAAGTTCTTTTCTTGGATTCCTTAGGATTAAGCTCTGTTCTAGAGATGGTCCTTAAAAAGCTTATCAATTGGTCTCTGTATCATCACCTTCAGAACCAATCTCATGTTCGCATCATGCTTTCTGATTATCTTTGAATTGAACGTGCTGCTCGCACATTCATTCAAAGAGGGGCAAAATGTAATACCCCAAAATTGGCTCATTTCCATTATACCAATTCTGGTCTATTTCTGATAATTTCAAAGTCCTATTCTAATAGGCAATTCTCATTCTGCTATTCGCTACTTGACTTAATTGTCAGATGCAGAAAACCCTAATCTGCATTCATCATATTTCTTACTTAATTCCTATAGTACGTACTCATATTAGTTGCACTAAACCTACTTGATTTAATTATAATTTAATTATTAAGTATTTATACTTTAATTAAATTAAATTATATCCTAAGGCTAATGTACTATGGAATTAAATTTATTTAATTTAATAAATACGCCTATCTTAATTAATTAAATGTAATTATTTAATTAAATGGAGTACTTACTTCTAATTAATTAAACAAAGTTATTTAATTAAATGGGAAGCCATTCCTAATTAATTAAATGAAGTTATTTAATTAAACAAAAGTGTCTCTAATTAATTAAAGATTATTTAATTAAATAGAAAAAGTAATTATGAGAGCATATCTCATTTTATTAAATTAAATATCTCAACCAAATCTCTCTTCAATTCAAAAAGGGAAATTTCCAATTCACTATTGATCAAAAATGAATTAAAACAGTTAACTCCTTTTTCTACTCAAATTAAAATAGTTAACTCCTTATTTCACTCAAATTAAATCTGTTAACTCCCTTTAATTTGGGAATCTCCCTTTATGACTGAACCTCATCTTCAATCCTGACCGTTGATCCTAATTGATCTCAACCATTGATGGATTCTAGGGAAGTCTATTTAAGAGATCCTCCTCTCTTCATTTCAAGGAGGATGAATTGATTTGCTGTCGAAGTGTTGTTGAAATTCATGCTCATATTTACTTACATTTCTTGCATACATTCTCATTCTTAGATTAATCTCATTTTAGTTTAATCATGCATATGCTTAATCTAGTTTGCTTTATTTGTTCTTAGATTACATTGCATCTTTAATTTTAGATTAATCTGCATACTCATTCTTAGCTTAATTCTGTTGTCAAATCCTTCGTTCTTAGAGGGTCTAGTTGCCTGCACCTCGATTCTGAGGATATTAACAAGCAAAATCCCTTTAGATAGAAGGCAACAGGTCACCTTGCAGGTCAATTTTTGGATAAACAATCCAATGTTCATTTCAAGATGAATCCGCAAATATGGACCATGTTGAAGTGTGTGTGTTAGCATAGGCCGCATTTTCACATGTACACCATGACCAAAACCCTAGGTGACATCTCGTTAACAAAAAACAATCTACAAGTGTCAAGTGACACATTAACACACATTACACATCACCATTACATGTCCCTAATGTATCTTTGAGATTAAAATTTTCACACACATGCAATCATACATTTACAAAATAAAATACATCACAATGAGGCTTCTTGGATCTTCCAAAGATTTACCTTGGCTAAACCATGTTTACATGAGTTTAAACCTTGTTCCCCCCAATAAAATTCCATGGCTCAATTTTCTACACACTTAACTTGAACATTAGTAGCCCAATGAAAAATCATAAAAAATGCATGTATATAGGTGCATTATATAGGTGCATGATAATTTTCATATTGAATAATTTGCATTAACATACTCAATTATCCTAACCAACTTTATTATCTAATAAACTTTTACTTTCTAATCATTTTCATATAAAGCATCTAAAACATTAAAATATTAGAGTCTACATATCAATATCACTATCTAATCAAATGATCCAACTAACATTCTGAACCAAATCATAATCCATTTCTAATCATACTGATGAAATGTTGAATCTACAATGTTAAATCAGCCAACATGAAACATAGTTCTAAATGCATGTCTTAGATCAAAATCTCCTAAATGTAACATCAAAACTAGCATCCTTTAATTCAATTAAATATAGTTTGATTACTAATAGTATCTCATTATCAGTATGTGATAATACATTATAAAGTGTATCCATTATGTCAGGTAATCAAGATGTTTGCATAGTCAAGTCACATAGTTTCAGAATCCAACGTAGAATAAATCAATCATATTTTATCCGTCCATAGAATCTATCCTTATAATACCAAGATATCCACCTAATTGACTTATCACATTACATCATATTGAGTTCTACCATGTAGACCTTTATCCAAATTTGATAATAATTTTCATCTTATGACTATTAATATTATTCAAAAGAGTGGGTGTTGATTCATCTTTCCATACTATCCATATAATTTAATTATCCTAATAGGTCATAAAATATCATAAACCCATTGATGTAGTTTCTATGTTATGACATCTCAAGCTTTTATTTCACAGGGTCTCAGCGTATCATTCTAATGTAATTCTGAATAGAGCACCTTGCACAATAATAACTATATCAATCTCAATAAGATCTCTGGTTCATTTTTTATAAGGAAAATGCAAATCATGGCATACGTAGATCCTAAAACCTTCTCACCATTGATCTATCTTAATGTGTATGGTAATAGTATATGATTCACATTCAATACACCAGAGATAAAACCTAACATCCATCTCCTTATGCTTCCTATCTTTGACCATATTTGGGTGATTAAGATTCATAATAGAGTATTGGAGAAGGGGCCTTACAAATTCTAAGTCTTTAAGAATGATATACAAATCACAAACTTTCTAAAGAATGAATAATGTATATGTGAGAGTATATTGATAGATTTAAACATGTACAAATAAAGTGAAGATCAGATCAGAAAAAAAAAAAAAACCCTAAATAAGGAATATTGCAACTAAAAGGAAACAAAAAACCTTGGGGTTGATATCATTAGAAAATATGTTTGGTAGAAAAGATGAAAGATTTGAGGTTCAAGTATCTTTACCAATCACAGATATGGAAGAAATAGAAAATCTGATTTTGGGATCATAAGAGCAACCAATATGGGTGTCCATATGAAATAATATCTCTAGATAAGAAAAGTGTGAAATAACAACATTATTATTGAAATTAAATGATACATTTTTATCCTTGACTGATAATGTTGATAATGTATGTGAAAGAGTCATTTTAATTGTTATGTTGTCATTGATACCAAGCCTTAATTAGTAATGCATTATGCTAATTCAATAGAGTGCCATAACATTTGATTGATGAAGAGGATTTTATTAGTGAAGATGAATTAGAGAAAATATAATGATGAAGTACATGTTGATAAGTATATGGATTTCAATGGGCACTTGAATTAGTTAGACTCTAATAGTAAAATGTTGATTTTATTAAATGTTGAGATCATATACAAGAAAAATAGTGTCATGCCCAAAATTTTTGGGCAAAAACACAACCACAATTTTCTTTTTGAAAGAAAATCTTAAGGAGTCACAAATTTACATATTCATCTTGCAACTAGGTTGTCGAATAGTTAGGTAAACATGATGCATCTACTTGAGGTATCTAAGTAATGGTTATGCTAGTTAAAATATGTCATGCATTGATTCCTACCACTCTCACTCATAGAAGAGGATCTTTTTAATCAATGATTCAGTATATTATAATGCACTTAAGAGTATCATGTTGCATCAATGATTCCCATTGGGTCTTAGACTTGTGTCAGATCTTTTGAACATAGTTTCACAATTGGATTGTATTAAGGAGTGTATAGATAAATAAGTTCATATTTGTGCTTGGGATCAAACACCACATAATAACTTTTTCTTATACTATATACTCTATTCATAACATCCAATGTTAAATTTAGGTTACAATATAAGCTACCCTAGCTACGAGGTGCTCATATGAATAATTTATACATAGTTGTATCTTTCTTATTTTATATGTTGTATTTATATTCAATTAATGCCCTATCTATATCATTATTTAAAAGTAACATATGGTGTGTTCATAAGATATATGGAGTTATATAAAACATTGTGACTAATTATCAAGCCTATAATTTTAGATGACATGTATCATATCATTAATTCCGACACTAATGGTAATTAAATAAGACATATCTAAAAATTACCCTATCCTTTGATAAATCTAAAAAGGAATTAGTTCTATATTTAATAATCTAAATAGATATTATTTTTATTTAAAAATCATAACAAAATGTCAATGCATTTGACATACTAAACATATTACCAAAAATTATAGGGAAAATCAAATTGTATAATGTGAGTAGATCAATAATATTATCTAAATAATTGTGTCGGATTAATAGACCAATAAGTTCATTGTTATTAATACCAAATTTTCCTATATGTTTTAACTCTAACATTCTTACCCATATAACAAGATGCCTAACTAACTTCTTAAAACTCATTAAGCACTTAAATCTTATGACCATAATCCCTACCATTTTTTTTGTCTAATGGTGTATACATATATACTATTTATTTTAATTTCAAATTTTCCTAAAAACTTATTACTAGTTATCAACTATTTAGTGTTGATTAACATCTATGTTTGGTTGTCTCTACTATGAAGATATTTTCATTAAAATTGTACCCTAACTAAGGACCGTACCATTATTAATTAATTAAATTAAGTGAATAAAAGGATTATAGAAGCCCAAAAAGAATTACAAGTCTAGTTCTTAATATTAAATCATTTTTTTCTAACTATCTCTACACCTATCCTACTACCCCATTGTACCTCTTCCCATGACTAAAATAAAATGAAAAAATAAAACACCATAATTATTTTGGGTTAGCAACTTAAGTCATGAATTTGTTACCTATAACCCCACTCGACTCACCCTTTTTCCTAACACTTTACCATTCACATGTAACTACACATTTCTAAACATAATCACACTAATAAATCTTCATATGATAAACTAATATTAACTAGGTGTTCTAATTACTATGTGGAATGATTCATACTATTCAAAACAAAACTACTATCTTAGCACTTACCTTATCTAGCTAAGGCTAAACAATCCAATAGGAGACCTTACCATGACCAAGGTGGTTCATTCAAGGATGGGCACACTCTTACCACCATGGTATAGGCACCTATGAAAGGTGAGTCTAACTTTTGTTAGAACAAAACCAATTTATGTCCCTCTTGCATATGCACCAAAACAAGGTCTTAGGAGTATGGGGTGCCTAGGGAATAGTCCCTAACATGTGGCAGGGGGGTAGGGCATCCAAAAGGTGCTCAAGTCATATCAAGAGCTGTTATGATTTTTATAAAATGTTTGCTTTTTTTTCTCTTTCTTTTTTCCTTTTTTGACTCTTCTTAAACCTAGCGCCTAGGTCTCCTTGTTTTGTATTAGTGTTAAGTCTTTATCTTTGTTGGATTTGTTCCCCATTCCAAGCATAGTGCCTTTCTTAATAGTAAATAGGTTTGTTTATTTTTTCCCTTTTTTTTAGCTTTATTTTTTTATATGGAAATGATTTATGGTACTCTCTTCTCTTTATCTAGGTGTATGGGGTGAATGCCTAGGTCCCTAACTTGACATGATTTTTTTTTTTTATATTATGTCACAATGGTCATAGAACTCTAATGAGTCTTTACTCACAATTACTTATGAGTTAGGTGTCCATTATTGTTTTTTAGTCCTTATCTCCTATCACATATATTGTCTTATCAACTTTTCATACACAAGGTTCCAAGTATATTCATTTTGAATAAAATATTAGCCTATAATAGGCTTCCACTTATTTTCTCACCCTCGTACAAATTCCAGAGAAGGGAATGTACACCTTCAGCATAATCTTTCTCATATACTTTTAAACTGTGACATATATGGAGTTATTTTTCTTTTACTTTTAACTATGAGCTAAGATGAGTTTTTGATGATCAAATTAATATTATCCCTTTTCCATATAACCTTAGAAGTTTAATGGTATAAGACAACCTAAATTTTATCACTTCAATGTATAGGTTCATTTTAGATGTTTTCTTTTTTTTAAAGGATGATTATTAGCACATATGAGAACAACTACTCATAGAATCAAGCAATTTAAAGATGATTAGAATCACATATGAAACCAATTACTCAGAGATATAATGAATTATTTATATGCATACTTATGTACAATTACAATATTGGAACTTTTTATTCATACTCCTTCGAACACCTAACAAGAAACTTTACAATAATCTGACTCCTCCTACCTTGGAAATTAAATATTAACACTGACTTTCTCATATGAAATTTCCACAAAAAATAACTATAGATTGAATACATAAATTTTCCTTATGTGAAAAAACTTGATCCTCTAACTTCAACATGCCTTCCCTCACAATGAGTAAATTCCTTGCAAAGAAAACTAAATACAAATTCTCAAGATTCATATTTATGACAACATACAATGAAAAGTAATTGCCTTACACATAACAATGAAACAACAAGGGGACCTTAATGTCTCAATACACTATAAGGGGACATGGGAAAGATTAATCTCTCCACAAAACTTGATTTCTCAATATTTCCAAGGGTGAAACCCTAATCTCTTCAAGGACTCCATCTTTACAAAATTTGCAAAACAACACAAAAAATAGGAACCATGGAAGCCCACCTCCCATCCTAGGCTTCTATGAAGCCACCCACCGAGCAGGGGAAACAAAGCCCAAATGGGATACACACATACAACATTTACTAATGCATGAAAAAATTCAACACTACACAAAAAAAATTCTTCCAAGGTTTGCACATGGATTCACCATTGGAATCATTAACACATTGGGTGAAGGTGGGTTCTTCAAAGAGATGAATGCCATATCCATAACATAAAAAATCAAATTTCAATTTCATTTTTGCCTCTCAAGGCTATCATAAAATCTCCTCCTTCTTACACATACACTTATACTTCCAAAAAATCAAAAGGCATGTGGCTTCAATGGAGCCCATACTCCATAGAAAGAAAGAACAACTCCTCATTATGAGGTAGATTTTCTCAACTATAATGTTGAGCCCAACTAACCCCCTCACCCAAGGCTTCTCTTCACTTCCAAGGGTAAATGAAGCCTTCACACCCATTAAAAATTTCAACATTCAAACAAAACAAGGAAATCAAAGAGGAAAATCAAGAAAATGCATGAAACACAATGCAAAATCACAACACAACACAAGGATTACAATACAACACATGATCCCATACAACACTCCATACTTATAGATTCATTATGCAATGCTAAAACAAAATGGTCATGGTTTAAGAACCAACCTTGGTCTAAGCTAATGGCAATGCTAGTTGAAGAAGAGCTCCCGTAGCCTCCCTCCAAAACTATAACTGTCTCTAAACTTAGAGACTGGATGAACACCCAATTAGTTTACCCAAGATTCTTTAAAAAGGCTTTCCCACTAACTATTTTGGCAAGAACACCAAGCCACTTGTTCTTACAACTTGTCTCCCCCTAAGTTTTCTATATTTTTCTTAGTGGAAAAATGGGAAAGAACTCATGTGACAGCTCTTTTTTCGAATTGGTGGAAGAAGGCATTGGTAAAGGGCCTCCCTAGGCTATCTAGTCACTATCATGGTCAAAATTAGGTCCCTAACATGTTATACTATCATATGGGTAGCTTATTTTCACATAAAAGACACTTTGGGACCACCTAATGACACTTCAAAACACTATTCAAGTCTAAATTCGAATTTTCTTTTGATAATAACCCATCCTAGCCCTTGTCAAGTGGGTTTACTTAATCATTAATAAGGTAATTAGTTATAGGGTAAAATGCCACCATGACCAAAACCCTAGATGACATGTCATTAACACATAAAATCTATAAGTGACAAGTGAAACCTAAAATCACATTCCACATCATCATGACATGTCCCTAATGCATCTTTATGGTTAAAAAATTTACACACAAGCAAGCTTATATTTACGAAATAAAATACATCACAACAAGGCTTTTTAATCTTCCAAAGATTTGCCTTGAATAAACTATGTTCACATAAGTTTGGAACTTGTTTCCACAAAGATTTCTATGGTTCCACTTCTTGCAAGACTAAACTTGAGAAACAATAGTCCAAGGAGGCCATACAAAATACATATCATAGATGCATATGAATTTAAATATTTAATAATCCATATTAACATAATGCAATGGAATTCCTTTACTTAATAATTTCAAATAGGACATTCAAAATGTTAAAATATCAAAATCTCCACATCATGTTTAATCATCAATCATCAAAATCAATTTAACACTTCACATCAAATCATATTATATTTTCTATCGAAATGATGAAATGTTCAATCTATATTGCTAAATCAACCAACATAAAATTTAGTTCTGATTACATACTATTAGTGACTAGATTGTCCTCCAAGAAAATACATGCAAATATAACCCTAAATGCCAAAGTAAGAAGACTACTTAACACCAACAGTTGGATAGGTTATCATTGAATTGATAACCTTCCTCTAAATTTTATCAAGTAAAACTCCCCGTGTAAGATATACAATGAATTAATTATGGATGCTTTTAACTAGAAAGCATGAAAGGATTACAAGCATCTATCTGTAAACATAGAGTAGATGTGAAAACCTAATGACTGAAAAGAAAAAGAAAAGAAAAGAATAGTGGATGACACAAAGTTCATTTGTTGTATGTTGCATTACATAATGAAAATGAAAATATATCTTTCGTCTTCTTGAGAGAATTAAAAATCAAAGCTTTAAAAGATATCTTGAAATGATAGTGTAACAAGAAAACAGTAATATTAGAATGTATTTTAGAGAAAATTGAAAATGACGCAAAGATCATGATCAGTGGAAGGAAAATACATCATAATCAAAGTTCTGATGTGATTAACCTCTAGTCTCCCTTCCCTAAATGTAAAAGACCACAAAGACTCTTTTACCCATTTACAACCAAAACTACTATCTAAAGAGAAACTGAAACTTTTTTCAAAATTACATTAACAATCAAAATCTTATTCCTATCTTTAACCCACAGTTCATAAAAATAAAATCAGCCCATGCTCTACCTCTCACAATCTCTCAAGAAAATGGAATAATCTGGAAAATCTTATCTCCCTATTATACCACAAAGTCTACAATCTAGAAGAAAGGAAAGCATCCCCCTAAGAAGGAAAATAATGGAACCCTTTTGCCTTTGCTAACCTCTACTTTATTTTCTTTGTGGATTTATTTCTTTTTAGTTATGGAAACTATTTCTTGTATACCTGATGCCTTTCATCTTTTTGACATCCTCGAGAAGTGTCTACTCTTTCCCTCGTTGGTTTAGCATTATGAAATCATCTTTATGGCAAATTTATGTCTACCAAAAGTCTTACAGGCCTTTCAAACTTATAACTGTGTTATCATTATAATATTTTCTTTTGAAATAAGGTTGGATATTTGAAGATAATAGTTTTCCATTACTTTTACTTGACACGAAGGTAAAGTTAAAAGAAAAAGTGATGACATATGTCAGTTTCTTTTTCCTCATCGCCCATTTCACATGCCAAAATAGTTAGGTACTGAATAGGCTAAGGGTCATCATTGGCAGCTTCCTCTGTAATCTCCCAACATGCTTTCCTAGCAAGTTTCTTTGATTTACTCCTTTTATAATGATAATAGGGATCTGGACATTCATGCTTCAATTTATGCTAGTTAATCATGTTATATTCCTTCTTGAACATTTTTGTAGTGGTCAGATGTTGTGCAAGAGAGCAATTCATTTCTTTTCCCACACAAGATGCCCACTTCTCTACAACTTTAGACTAATCATCATGAATCATGGTGTCCAAAAATGTGTGGGGAGTAGAATGTTGAAGAGAAAACTTCTCTAAGAGAGTTACAACACTGGAGTAATTCTGAGATTTTATTAACTTCAGAATAAATGCCTTTACATTTATTTTTCTTTTACAGATTCCTTAGAACCAAATACTAATTTATATAATGTCCCTTCTAAGTCCTTCAACCCAACATCAAAACCACTGCCACTTTGATAAGTATGCAATCCTCGAGCTTGAGTGTCATTGATCCTGGTTTTTTGTATCATGCTGACTCATATCCCATCTACACTTTCTCTATGAAATACTATAACCACAGTGATAATAGGAACTTGTCTTCAATTTGGATGCCACAGCTCCCAATTGTGATTTTGTTCATAGTCATGACATTTAGTGAAGAGGAGTCATAGTTTTAATGTCATTGCATGCATGAGTCTCACCTTCCACTTTGAATGTTGTGGCTTGAATATCCTGTCAAGAGTATGGTGTCATAATACCACTAATATTCTTCCCTATTGCTTTAGTTTGATGAATCTCATTGCATACAATGATTAGTTTGCACATTATGTCTTCGCTATTAAGAACCCATGTTCAAATATATATGCTTCAAACTTAATACCATTGCACAGGAACCTACAAAGGCATTATTATTAGAAATTGATAAAAGTAATTTGATTGAATGTTGTCCAAAGGAAATCAATGCTACATGTAATGAATGGAGTTGCTTGGGTGAATTAAGAAAACAACTAACACCTTGGTGTCCTTTATAAAGTTTTTCCAGATCTTATTAGTGTTAACCATATTCGTGCATGGCTAGGATCATCAACTTTCTCTAGTAAGATGATATCTTTTATCAATCATGCCATTTCCATGATGCATTTCTTTATTCTCCAATGCCCACCCATGTTTGACTTTGGCATGATTTACACAAGCTATGACAAGGCCTTGGGTATGTGTTCCTTATATCTAAAGAGTTCTAACCAATTGATGGTCGAGTGTATCATTATAATCAATCTAAGGTTCCTAAATTTGTTACTAGATGCTTTTTATAGATAGAGATAAGTATATTAGGTGGCTAAACTCAACTCAGTTCTTCTTGATAGAAGAATTTGCTTCACTAAAGCTCACACTAATCCAATGTATTCATTACACATTTTGTTGGATGAGTGAGATTACATCAAACTTTGATGAAAACCTAGCCCATGTGTGTAACTTGATCAGTTTAATATGATTCTAGATGCTCATTTTGACCCATCATAGTGGCTTAAGATGATCATTACACTATTACCACATACTCATTTCCTATTTGAGTTATTTTCAATTACTTTGATATTCTCATACATATCATTTGGGAATCGGGCATCATACTATGAAAATTACAATTTGCAAACCCTCTGCAACTTTCTTCTTATCTTTCACATGCTCAGGTCTTTCTCTAATATAAAGATGAGCTAAGTCTTGAATTAAGCTAGACTTCTTGATCATTTTGAACTTCATGAGAGTTCAAGCCATGTAGTTGAAACTTTGAAGATTGAGCATTGAATTGACATATCCTAAATGAAATTGATAAATCTAGTGAAACTTCTTGTGGAGTCACCTAAACTTGAATTAAATGATCTCTATACCTATGCCTAAATCATTGAATTTGACAACTTGAGCCTAGAGCTTGATCCTAAATATGCATGTTGAATCAATGAACCACTTTGAACTTCTAAACCACTTCAAACCAAGTTCAAATTACTTTAGAGAGGTTTAGAACCTAAAACTAAAAGGTTAAAAGCTAGGTCCGTATGTGTACTAACAAGGGCTCTAACTGTAGGACTATTTTTGATGAAAAAATAGAGAACTCCAGCAATCTCTAGCTAAACATGAGTGCCTTAACCATTCAGCAATAGAGTCAGCAAGGAAAGAAAGCCAGGAGCTACTTGTAGAGAGGGTGGAGGGGAGTAGGGAAAAACCAACAAACCAAACACCTAAACTAACACAAAGCAATAGCAAGCTAAAACAAGAAATGCTAAACTACACACCACAAAAATTTATTTACAAAAATAGGCTAGTAGCTCGTACCTCTAGGAATGCATTTATCCACTCATGGAAACCCATTGACTAGTTTAGAGAAATGCATGCCTGTTTGGAAGAGTGACTAATATGCAGAGTGCAATGACATCAATAGACATCTTGTGATGACTACAAAGATGGATTCAACAACCATGTGTTGTAGGAACTCTTGCTCTTTGGGAATGCCAAATTCATCATAAAAATGGCATGCCTTCCATTCCATTTTTGTCTACTACAACATGATAGGAATGAAATGTTGTGTTTCCAATTCTACTTCATCAAAATTCATGGATGTTTTAAATTGTGAAGTCTTTTTATCATCAGAGCTTGTCAACAAAACTGAGGATTGCATAATTTGACCCACCATATTTTTCAAAAATCCTTCTTGCTTCATCACTACTTTAGAGTGCAAGAATCCCTCTAGTTGTGATATACATTCAAATGAGAAATATTTAGAGAGAGGAATGTCATATCCTTCTTTGTTAACTATTAGTTTTTGCTCTTGCTAATACAACATATCATGCTAATCAGAATTAATAACAAATGAAGGTATCAGCAACTTTAGAAGTACAACCTTGACATTCTAGAAAAAAGAGCAACTATTGATAACCCTTCATTTGACTCATATGCAACAAGTCCTTCACTTGCAACTAGTACATTCAAATTGGTCATTAGTTTTTCTGATTGAGCAACACACTCCTCATTATTTTCAATATGCAGGCAGTAAAATCCCATCATCTTTAAAGCATTATTTTCAGCTAACAAGGGTTCTTGGAAATCTTCATCATTAAAGATAGTTAGATTTTGAAAAAGGCAAGCATTGGGAGTGGATCTGGTTTCTTCTAGAACATGCTTCTTCCTTGTAGCTTCCTCATCAATGTAGTGTTGATGTCTACAAAGGTATTCTTTCATAGGTGGAGCCTTCGTAGATTTTAGACCACTAAGAATCAAGGCATCATCCAACCTAATTGCTTCCTTTTGTGCATCCATCAAATTTCACACTCCAAGGTGTTGTAACAAAAACTTGACTTTAGCATCCATAGTAGCAATAAAGAAGCATAACTAATTGCTTTCATTAGGTTGGTGGGCTAGAGGGATTTTACCAACACTTTGGTTAAATCTGTTAATAAACCCCCTTACAGATTCATCTTCTTTCATCTGAATTTGAAAAAGATTTAACAACAATTGATAGGAATCAATTGAGGGTTGAAATCTCTCAAGGAATCTCTCCTTAAGATCATCCCAAGATGTGATACATTCATCCTGTAAATTTTGAAACCATTCTACAATTTTTCTCATAAGGCTTTGAAAAAATAGTTTGATGAACATATCTTCTTCCTGCACACCAAGAATCCCACATGCGACTCTAGATCTTCTGTTTTATCTCCAAGAAACTTGGGAAGGTATTCCCATGATCTTTTTGGTAAGGTTGAATACCAGGCCAGGGAAAGTGGTCTAATCCAAGCCCCCCATGGTTGAGTTGCAACCACAACCATAAAACACACTGGAACTCCAAATCAAAGATTCAAAAAGTTTGTAACATAGAGTCACCATTCTCCTACACACAGAGATAATAAATTATACCAAGAGAATAATTCAAAAGATTGATCTTTGTTCAATTCCCTGGCAGAGTCACCAAAAATATGTTAGTGAATAGATTGTCCTCCAAGAAAATACATGTAAATATAACCCTAAATGCCCAAGTAAGAAGACTAATCAGCACCAATAGTTGGATAGGTTATCATTCAATTGATAACCCTCCTCCAATTTTATCAGGTATAGCTCCCTATGTAAGATATACAATAAATTAATTATGGATGCTTTTAACCAGAAAGCATGAAAGGATTACAAGCATCTATCTGTAAACATAGAGTAGATGGAAAAACCTAATGACTGAAAAGAAAAAGTAAAGTAAAGAATAGTGGATAACACCAAGTTCATTTTTTGTATATTGCATTACATAATGAAAAATAAATAAATAAATCTTCCATCTTCTTAAGAGAATTAAAAATTAGAGCTTAAAAGATATTTTGAAATGATAGTGTAACAAGAAAATAGTGATATTAAAATGTATTTCAGCAAAAACTAAAAATGACACAAAGATCATGACCAGTGGAAGGAAAATACATCATAATCAAATTTTTGATGTGATTAACCTTCCCTGAATGTAAAATATCACAAAGACTCTTTTACCTATTTACAACCAAAACCACTATCTAAAGAAAAACTAAAACTCTTTTCGAAATTACATTAACAAACAAAATCTTAGTCCTATCTCTAACCCACAATTCACAAAAATAAAATCAGCCCATGCTCTACCTCTCACAATCTCTCAAGAAAATGGAATAATCTGGAAAATCTTCTCTCTCTATTGTAGCACACAGTCTGCAGTTTGGAAGAACAGAAAGAATCCCCCAAGTAGGAAAAGAATGGAACCCTTTTGCCTTTACAAATCTCTACTTTCTTTTCTTTGTGGATTCCTTTCTTTTTAGTTATGGAAACTATTTCTTGTATACCTAATGCCTTTTGTTTTTTTCACATCCTTGGGAAGTTCCTACTTTTTACCTCCTTGGTTTAGTCTTATGAAATCATCTTTATGGAAAATTTATGTCTACCAATAGTATTATAGGCATTTCAAAATTATAAAAATGTTATCATTATAATATTTTCTTCTAAAATAAGGTTGGATATTTGAAGATAATAGTTTTCCATTGCTTTTACTTGACATGAAGGTAAAGTTAAAAGAAAAAGTGATGACATATGTTGGTTGTTTTTTCCTCATCACCCATTTTGCATGCCAGAATAGCTAGGTGCTAAATAGGCTGAGGGTCATCATTGGTACCTTTCTCTACAATCTCGCAACATGCTTTCCTAGCAAGTTTCTTTGATTTAATCATTTTATAATGATAATAGGGATCTGGACATTCATGCTTCAATTTATACTAGTTAATCACGTTATATGCCTTCTTGAACATTTTCGTAGTGGTCAGATGTTGTGCAAGAGAGCAATTCATTTCTTTTCCCACACAAGATGCCCACTTCTCTACAAATTTAGCCTGATTATCATGAATCATGGTATCCAAAAACTCATGGGGAGTAGAATGTTGAAGAGAAAACTACTCTAAGAGAGTTATAGCACTAGAGTAATTCAAAGATTTTATCAACTTCAGAATAATGCCTTTACATTTATTTTTGCTTTTGTAGATTCCTCAAACCCAAATACTGATTTATATAATGTCTCTTCTAAGTCCTTCAACCCAACATCAAAACCACTGCCACTTTGATAAGTATGCAGTCCTCGAGCTTGAGTGTCATTGTGCTCGGTCTTTTGTACCACACTGACTCATATGCCATCTGCACTTTCTCTATGAAATACTATAACCATGGTGATGAAAGTAACTTATCTTTAATTTGGATGCTACAGCTCCCAATTGTGATATTGTTTGTAGTCATGGCTTTTAGTGAAGAGGAGTCATGTTTTTAATGCCATCACATGCATGAGTCTTACCTTCCACTTTGAATGTTTTGGCTTGAATATCCCATGAGGAGTATGGTGTCAGAATGCCACCAATATTCTTCCTCATTGCTTCAATTTGATAACTCCCATTGCATACAATGATTACTTTGCACATTATGTCTTTTTTTTCAAGAACCTATCTTCAAATATATATGCTTCAAACTTAATACCATTGCACAAGGACCCACAAAGGCATTATTATTAGAAATTGATAAAAGTAATTTGATTGAATATTAAACAAAGGAAATCAAGGCTACATGTAATGAATGGAGTTGCTTGGGTGAATTAAGAAAACAACTAACACCTTGGTGTCCTTTATAAAGTTGTTCCAGATCTTATTAGTGTTAACCATATTCATGCATGGCTAGGATCATCGACTTTCTCCAGTAAGATGATATCTTCTATCAATCATGCCATTTCCATGATGCATTTATTTATTCTCCAATTCCCACCCATATTTGACTTTGGCATGATTTACACAAGCTATGACAAGGCCTTGGGTCTATGTTCCTTATATCTATGGAGTTCTAACCAATTGACACTAGAGTGTATCATTATAATCAATCTGAGGTTCTTGAACTTGTCACTTGATGCTTTTATAGACAAAGACAAGTATATCAAGTGACTAAACTCAACTCATTTCTTCTTGATAGAAGAATTTTCTTCACTAAAGATCACACTGATCCAATGTATTCATTACACATTTCATTGGATGAGTGACATTACATCAAACTTTGATGAAAACCCAGCCCATGTGTGTAACCCGATCACTTTAATATGATTCTGGATGCTCATTTTGACCCATCATCCTGGCTTAAGATGATCATTACAATATCACCACACACTTATCATATATTTTAGTTGCTTGCAATTACTTTGATATTCTCATACATATCATTTGGGAATCAGGCATCATGCTATCAACATCACAATTTGCAAACACTCTACAACTTTCTTCTTAGCTTTTACATGCTCGATTCTTTCTCTAATATAAAGATGAGCTAAGTCTTGAATTAAGCTAGACTTCTTGATCCTTTTAAACTTCATGAGAGTTTAGACCATGCAATTGAAACTTTTAAGATTGAATATTGAATTGACATACCCTGATTGAAATTGATAAATCTAGTGAAACCTCTTGTGGAGTCACCTGAACCTAAATTAAATGATCCCTATACCTCTATTTGAATCCCTGAACTTTACAACTTGAGCCTAGACCTTGATCCTAAATTTGCATGTTGAATCAATGAACCACTTTGAAATTTTAAACCACTTTGAACCAAGTTTGAAGTACTTCAGAGAGGTTCAAAACTTGAAACTAAAATTTTAAAAGCTGGGTCCATATGTGTACTGACACATGTACCTTAGATCAAAACCACCAAAACGTAATCATCACAACTAGTATACTTGATTTGATTAAATATAGTTTGATTACTAAGACTATCTTGTTATCATTATGAGATATTGCATGGTAAGGCATATGTCTCTAAAATTACTAATGTCAGGAATTCAAGATGTTTTCGTAATCATGTTTGCATAGGCTCAAAATCACTCATTAGGAAAACCCATTATATTTGTTAGTCAAAATATTATATTTTCATCTTAATCATCATTCACTGTAGCATCCACCTAATACTACTTGTATAATAATTGACTTATTATATTTACATCATGCCAAGTTCTACCTAGTAGGCCTTTACCTAAATTGATAACAATTTCTATCTATAATTATTAGTAGTACTCACAAGGGTGGGTGTTAATTCATATTTTCACAATGGCCACCTAAAATAACTATCCTAATAGATCATAACATACTATGAACTCATCAGCATAGTTTCTAAGTTATAATATCTCGAATCTTTATTCCATAGGGTCATAGCTTACCACCCTGATAAAATTTTGAATATGATACTTATGAAAATAATGACTACAATGTATATCATTCTTAATAAGATATAAAGTCCAATATTAATAAGAAGGATGCCAATCATGACATACCTAAATCTAGGAACCTACTTATCATCATTCTATCATGAGGTGTATGGTAACAGTCTATAATTCACATACCATGCATGAGAGACAAGAACATGACAACTCACCTCCTTACACTTCTTAGGTCTAACTATATTCATGTTATTTAGGGTTTATAATATGGTACTAGGTAAGGAGCCTTACAAATAGTTTGGTCAGTGAATGAAAAACTTTAGTTTTATCCAAGATACTATAGTTGTCACTGAGTGTATGGAAGGAAGTGAAGACAATGTATTATTAATGAAGCAAGAATCAGGTTAATCGAGCCTAGTATTGATCAAGAAGATGGCATATTAAACAAGTGAAACAATTTGAAGGAGAATTAATCTGAGGTCGACATTTGATGATAATAAAGATTATTCAAGGTGAATGTGTGACACCCAAGTGTCTAGATTCAATGAATCTGAATTAGATGAAGATCATATGACTATGTTTAAGTGGAAAAATATGGAGGAATTTTGGGAAGCAAAAAAATAATCTATTTAAGGGATGAATGCATTCTTCATTATTGATCAAAGTTAAAGAAGAAGATTGATAGCCAAAGGATAATCAAGATAAATTGTATTTTGAAGATCAAGCAAGTGAAGTGCTAGTTTTATGTATGAGTGAGTGGATCAGCCATATGGAAGAAGAAAGAAGAAAGAGGATGAACAAAAGAAAGAGACAGAGAAAAATAGAAATCTAAACAAGAAAAGATAGTGCTAAACTAAAAAAATTATTTTACTGCTACTTTCTAATTACTATAGAAAAAAATATCTTAACTTGGTGGACCTAACAAGTCTTATTTGTAAACCTTTTTATATGGTCGCATTCAACACAATGTTTTGTTAGTCCTTTAGAGAAAGTCATTTTATTAATATTTCAATAGTGATAAGATTTAGATGATCTTTGGTGTAAATCCTCCAACAATTTCACATTTGACATTATGTGTGTAACCTTTTAAAAAGTTGGCTCCTAATAGAGCTCACTTCATAAGAGAAAAAAAATTGGGTTCTTGGTCCTAAGTGATTTTTCCACTAACATGGCTTCCATGTTAAATAATTGTGTCAAATTGTACATATGATATTTTTGTTGCATGTTATTTTCATGTTTATTGTTTACCACTGCAACTCGGTATATATTCTAGATGATTAATCTAATACTTGGTAGATGAAGAATATGAAGTTAACATTTTATTGTGAAGTTTAGATTTATTAACAAGAGATTGGAAGATGTATAATAGGGAGGTTCCTAAGATGAACAAGGAGAACTTTGCACCATGAAAAAGGGGAATGAGACAGTACTTGTTAGGCATTAGAGACAATTTTTTACATTATCTAGAAAATCAATATGTACCTCCTACCCCTCCTATGACTATTGAGAAGATGAGGAAAAAATAAGAAAGCAAAAACTTAATGATAGTGATTGCTTCTTCTCTTATGAATGCTGATTTTGATATTTAAAACTATATGATCTAATTTATTTTATCAATTCAAAGGACAATACCAAAAGAAGAAATAGTAGTATTGTTGACACATAATTATCCATATGAAAACTTCTATTTATTCATAATACAAAAAATTTTGTATAATTATGGAGAATCTTGTAGGTGAGATGTATGCTTGAGATTCAATCAAATTTTAGACAAACTTGTAAATGAGTTGTATGTCCAAGTTTATAAAAGTTGGGCAATCCCATGAAATAGATGTATGCCTATGAACTCTATAGGAGATGGGAAATCACATGGATGAGATGTATGCCCACAAACTCCATATACAAGATCTGGGACAAATTGGCAATCTCAAATAATGAGATGTATCTTCATATCATTCTAATCTTGAATTTAACTTGGTCCTCTTTATAGATCTTCATGGAAGTTTAAAGGTCACTCCATCTACATTCTCATTAGAAATTGAATGGACAAACAAAAATTGGAAAGTCATTACAATTGACAAGAGACCATAATTAATTAAAATATATAATTTAAAATAGTATGTCATCTAGTTCTGATCATTCTTCCCCTCTTATGAGGCAATGGGCACCTTTGAAATGATGTGCATTCAATATTTATTCTACCAAACTACTTGAAAGTGAGTTTTATGCATTATATCTTTTTTTTCTTTTTTTCTACCTTTGGAAACCTATCCAATAATGGTATTTCAAGTGTACATAAACACATTATTTTGAAATCCATAAATCCACCTTTGGTCCATAACGATTCTTTAAAAACTTAGGAGTCATGTAGTAAGGACTACCAACAATTGTAGTAAATTTGAGCTAGAAATTGGTTATCCATGCCATAGATAGTGTCCACAATATAGGGTTTATATGGATTATATGTGTTAGAATTCCTTTAGAATAACTGAGAGCAAGGGTTGATTTAGTTATTCAAGGTCCAAATGTCCTATTCAAACTTTTCACTAAGTGTAGTGGACCCATTCAACCATTCATTCATCCAAACTTTAGCTTTTCTAATTAGCAAGTTACTATAAACCAACATGCAAGCATAATACATAAGAAATCAACACATAATGCAGTGATTTACGTGAAAACCCAATTTGGGAAAAATGACCAGTAGCATGCTACTCAATTCTCACTCTTTTGAAGTGATGCCCTGTGAAAGGCTTATAGCACACTATTAAATGTGACCTTGTTAGAGAATTTAACCACCCTGTTAGAAGTGGGCTTAGTTAGAGGACTTTAGAACATTCACTTGGAATGCCACCCTGTTAAAAGATTTACAAATGGCTATTAGGTCAACCTAAGTCCATAGGATTTTCCAGATCTAATACAATCACTAGAGAATATTAGGAAATATTGACCTAACTACAACATACAACTTATCTTGTACATCTTAGATCACTTCTCAGCTCATACTCTTTCTTGGCCTTCAATCTCTGTCATTGTGACAACTTGCCCTCCTTTCAAGCTTAGTCTCCTTGACTCTCCTTGCTCAATGTACCAGCACAATCATATCTTCATGACCACTCATAGAAGAAGAGCCTCTATGCTCTTCCTTCTCCTAGATGTCTTCTTCTTAACACCCTTCTAACCACTTTGTAGATTTGGCTCTTCAACAGCAATAGTATTAGCAGCTCTTTGCTTATTGGTCTATGACTCCTTAAATAGAAGTCTTGGATTTCCTTTTCTTGCTCGATTCTTCCATCCTTTAATTTCAATTTGTATGGATTAGGTAGGATTCATTGCATCTAACCCATATTTTGTTTCCTCTAGAAACTTCTTGAATAATCTTTTAGAATTTTCCCAAAAATAGTTTACATAGGATTTTGTACCACCAGATCATCATCTTTATCTTCCAACTCATTCACAAAATTCAATGTAACCACTATGTCAGCTCAAATTTGGAAAATCTTTGTCATTTTAAATAATGTAGTAGCTCAACACTATTGAAATACTGGTGCTCGACACATACTGTGTTGCTCAACATCAACTATGTTTTTCCTAATGCTTGGCACCTAAAGATCACTCAGAATCAACTAATTTTTTTTTGATACTTAGCACCTAATCTTCACTCAGCATTTGAAGATCACTTGACACAGACTAGAATTTCCTGTTAGTCAGCTCCAACAGACAGTTTTCTCAACTTCAACTAGCTTGCTCTTAGTTCAAGCTTTGCATACCACCTTGTTACAACTTCTTCCTCCAATGTTTCTAAGTGTGACCAAACTCTGTATCTTTGAGTATGCTATCAATACATCATGTAACTATTGTCTTAACTGATCCTTGCACTTCATCACAACATCATAACTCAACCTTTCCCTTAGGTTCTCTTGTTACATCTTGTTGATCAAATCCTCTTCATCAATCAACTAAGTGATAGTACCTGGATCTTATAAGCAAATGTCATTACTAAAAGTAGCAAGTTTGACATCAATGACAAAACAATGATTGAAAACATTCTTTTAACAACAATCTTCCTTCTTTCCAATAATCTCTCTCTTTGATCTTCAACAATGAGCTTTTCAATTAGATTTCCAACAATCTCCCTCTTTGGCATTGATGGCAAACCAAACTGATCAACCATTAGACTAAACTATTCAACCAAATGCTAGCTAGATTAGAATAGTAATTCAAATGCCAAAAAGTAAATTGTAGCTTCACATCTCCTACTATTCTAATTATTTCATTTCTACTTCTCCCTCTTTGCTACTGCCTCCTTGTTCTTTGTCTTTCTCCCTCTATATTGCTCATCTTCTATTGTTCTGATCAACATCTCCCTCTATCTTCATTTGATTACCAGATCATCAACATGTGTTTAGTTTTTTCACAACTTCTCCCTCTTTTCTGATTCTTTATCTTCAATAGTTGTTGATCAGTTTTCTGGTATTTCTCCCTCTTTGACAACAATCCCAAAGACATGTTAGTATCTTAATATGCAAGTGTAGCTTTGTAGGTTCAATTAATTTCTCCTTTATCGCCTTACTTGTGACTGATTTGGGACTTTAGTACTTCAATTACTTTAGGCATGAATCTTAAAGTAAACATCCTCTACATCAATATATAAAATCTTCAATAATCAACTCATTTGATGCAGGGCATTCATGCTTTAGCTTCAAGTAGCCTTAGCTAGGGGCATCACCCCTAACTTACCTCTAAGATATTCAAAAGCATCTTTAGGTAGTTCTTTTGTGAAGATATCATCAATTTGTTCCTTTGTGCTAACATATTCCATCTTCATTTATTTGTCTTCCACCAACTCTCTTACATAGTGATACTTGATTGCAATGTACTTGGTTTTAGCATGCATTACAGGATTCTTTGATATGTTAATAGCACTTTTATTATCACAATAGAGTACCATAGGCTCAGTTACTTCTTCCTTCATACCTTGCAGAAAATTTTTGATCCATACAATATTGGTGAAATTTATAGTAGTTGCCACATATTCAACTTCAGCAGTAGACTGTGAGGTGCAACTTTGCTTTTTGCTAGTCCATGTAATCAACCTTTTTCCTAAGAAAAGTGCTCCTCCACTGGTTCTTTTTTAATCATGAATGTTACCTCCCCAATCTACATCAGTGTAGGCTCTTAGTTCAAATTTCTCACTCCTTTTTTAGTACAAACCAAAGTCATCAGTTCCTTTCAAGTACATTAGTATTCTCTTTACTACCATTTAGTGATTTTCTCTTGGATTTGAAAAAAATCTTGCCACTATTTCAATAGCTAATGCAATGTTGGTCTACTATGTACAACATATTGTAGCTTTCCAATCATTGACCTATACAATGTCTGATTCACTTCAACTAACTCATCATTCTTGGATAACTTATGTCCATTTGCCATTGGTGTGCTAACAGGTTTTGAATCTTCTAATCCAAATTTTTTGAGTATCTTCTTGATGTATTTGGATTGGGTCACAAATATGTCATGCTTCAATTGATGTACTTGTAATCCAATAAAGAATTTGATTTCTCCAAACATTAATATCTAAAATTCAAGCTTCATTTGATTAGCAAAATCTTTGCATAGAATATCTTTACCTCCAAATATTATATCATCAATAAAGATTTCTAGTATCAAAATGTCTTTACCTTTTTCAGCTTTGATGTATAGGTTGATGTTGTCATCTATTCTCTCAAATCCAATCTTCACAAGATATTTGTGCAACCTCTCATACCATGCTCTTGGTGCTTTCCTTAATCCATAAAGTGTTTTATGCAGTTTTTAGACCATGTCCTTGTTCTTCTCATCAAAAAATCCCTCTACTTGTTCTATGTAGACTTCCTCTTCTAGTATACCATTCAGAAAAGTAGACTTTACATCCATTTGGTAGACTTTGAAACCTTTGTATACAACATATGCAAGTAATGTTCTTACTCCTTCCACTCTTACAATAGCGGCAAATGTAAATCTCCACACTCCAGTCCTTCTTCTTGTGCATAGCCTTTGCAAACTAATCTGACTTTGTTTCTTGTTATCTCACGATTCTCATCAAGTTTGTTTCTAAACACCCATTTGGTACCAATCACATTCTTATTAGCTAGTTTGGGAACTAGAGACCATGTTTTGTTCTTCTCAATCCAATCTATGTCTTCTTCCATGGATTTATACTAGTCATCATCTTGTAGTGCATCTTTCAATATTTTAGGTTCAACCTTGCTTAATAGACAAGATTCATTCCTAAGCCTATTCCATGTCATTGTTCTAGCATCCTTGTCACCAATGATTTGATCTATAGGGTGATGTCTTCTCATATACTAGGCTAACTAGATTGTGCATTTTCTACATTTTGTAACTTGGCTTTTGAATGCAGCTCAACATTCATAGGTTGAGACTTGGTAGATACTAAAATTTGTTGTTGATTACCAACTTGATTTGCAGAACTATCTTCAATAGTCATTCCTTCATAGAAGTATACAAAAGATTTGTAATCCTCTGGTTGCTTGGACTCATCAACCTAAACTTTTGCAGTCTCATCAAAATTTACATTTGCACTCTCCATAATATTGTTAGTGTTAGTATTCAAACATTTATATGCCTTACTTCTAGTGGAGTATCCAAGGAATATGCCTTCATCACTTTTTGCATCAAACTTTCCATTTCTAGTATCTTTGAGAATATAGCATTTGCAACTAAATACTTTGAAATGTTTTACATTGGTTTAGTGACCATACCACAATTCAAAATGTGTTGCATTTGTACCTTTCTTGACTTGAACTCTATTCAGTGTGTAGATTGTAGTACTTATAGCTTCTCTCCAATATTTTAGTGCAACATTTTTTTCCATCATCAAGGTTCTAGCACAATCAATCACTGACCAATTCCTCCTTTCAACAATACCATTCTATGGTGGAGTTCTTGGTGTTGATGTTTGTCTTTTGATACCTTTGTCCTTGCAGAATATTTCAAATTCTTTTGATGTGAACTCACCTCCTCTGTCTAACCTTAAGCATTTCAAGTTCTTTCCTATTTCCTTCTCAACTTTGGACAAATACCACTTAAACATTTGAAATGCATCAAATTTTTGCTTCAAAAACATAACAGTCATCATCTTAAAATAGTCATCTACAAATAGCATTATATATCTATCTCCTAGGTAGCTTTGCACTTCTATTGGACCACATAAGTCTGTATGGACTAACTCTAGTACTTCTTTGGAAGTGTATGTTTTGCTTTTGAAATTAGACTTAGTCATCTTCCCTAGTTGACATTGTTTGCACATTGTATTTTTAGGTTTCTGTAGTGCCTGCCCCTAAGTCGCATTTCTGTTATCCTTGCCAAACTCTTTTAGGCCAATTTATGTTTGATGATCAGTATTATTATTTGAGAGATTATCAGATGTTGTTTTACACTCAGTTTATTATATGATGAGATTACTTGGTACTCTATATTTCATGCATGTATGATGATTATTCAATGTTTTCAATTATCAATGATGATTAGTTATATGGTTTATTATCACATGTGCTTTCTTATGGATACTTACCCCATACTGCATGTGTATGGTGTGTGTGTTTGTTTTCTTTATGTATGGTGTTTCTGATGTGGTTAAGGAAGGGAGTCGTAGTCACCTGCTAGTCAGGATCTACACGATGCACCACTTCCTGCCATTGTCTATTTAGCTTAGAATATTGTGTCTATACATGCGTGAATTTTATGCAGGTTGCAGGTACCGGGTATCGACTTCCCTGAATTGCCAGGATGAGCGTACCCTATCGCATTATCTCAATGGTAAGAGAGGGGAGATAAACTCTTAAGTCCAAATCCTAAACCCTTTAGCCAATTGTCCTAATTGATAATTAGGACAAGTATCTGAGTTAAGTACCCTCCGAATGCATCAAATGATGTTATTTCGTGATTATAACCCTTTTTGTTTGATTTAGTATGTGTTCTTCTATGATGGGTTTTCATATGTTGCTTTATGAGTCCTTGATGTATTTTCTATTAATTAAGTTTAATTAAAAGGATTAATTAATGATTTAATTTAATAGAAAATTATTATGATATTTTAATATTTAATTGTATTTAATTAATTGAGAAATTAATTAAATAAAAAGAATTAAATTTGGAAATAAAAGTTTTAAGTATAATTTTAGAATGTGATAATATTTATTTAATTTAATAATAATATATATTTAGAGTTCATTTTTAAATAAATGCTAAATATTATTATTAATTGAATTAATAAATATTTTATCAATTAAAGTTTCTTAAATAAATTAAAAGTGGAAAAGATATTAAATTATTAAAGGTTTCTAGATCGCATGATCTAAGCATGAGTTTAAATATAAAAGAAATTAATTAAAACGATTAATTAATGATTTAATTTAATAGAAGATTATTATGACATTTTAATATTTAATTATTTTTATTTAAATTGAGAAATTAATTAAATGAAAGGAATTAAATTTGGAGATAGAAGCTTTAAGTCTAAATTTAGAACGTGATAATATTTAGTTAATTTAATAATAATATATTTAGAGTTCATTTTTAAATAAATGCTAAATATTATTATTATTTGAGTTAATAAATATTTTTATCAATTTAGTTTCTAAAATAATTTAAAAAGTGAAAATATAATTATTTAATAAAAGATTCTAGTTCGCATGACTTATGCATAAGATTAAATAAAAAAAATTTATTAAAAGATAAAAAAATAAGTGAAAATAATAATGTTACTTTAATTTCATAAAGTGCGCATGAGATTAAAAGTAATAAAGATTAAAAATAGAAGTCAAGTGGAATATTAAATAAAGTTATTTAATAATTTAACTTAATGTGCATGAAAGTTGAATGCAAAATAAAAGAAAAGATAATAAAGGTTAATTTGGAGTTAACTGAGTTGTGCAAAGAGTCTTCTCGGGTAAACGCACAATTAGTGCCCCGATTTGAGGAGAAATTGCTTATCACAACTTTGGGGGTTCATTTTTGAGGGACACGAATTGGGACACAAATTTGAACAAGGAATTTGGGGAAGACAGAAATTTTGGAAGACAACTTTTGGAAGCGAATTTCAGAAGAGGAATTCTAGGAAAGATTTTTAGAGAAAAGTAATTGAAGAGGAGCAAATTCTCTCACAGTTTTTCGGGGGTTTCATGTTAGCATCAGGACCAGGTAGGGTCTTGTGCTTTGATTGTTGATTAAATACGTAATTTCTCTTTCCTGTCTTCTTCGTGTTTGTGGATTGTACATTTGAATTCTTTGTGATGAAAGCTTCAATATTTCAATATTGTAAATTATTAAATGCTTGTCAATATATTCGACATACGTAGAGATTAAAAGAGTGATCATGAATCCTTGTTCGATAGATTAAAAAAATTTAGATTTGAACGGGGAAGGGTTGAATTTTAAATTTTAAAAAAAAAATTTTAAAAAAAATAAAAATATTAAAAAAAAATAATAATAATAATAAATTTTTTTTTTTTAATTTATTGGGAGGGGGCGGGAATACCCACACCCCCCCCGTACCGCTTCGGCAGCTCTGCCGTCCCTGTCGCAGAGTACTGCGGCAGCGGCAGTACAGAGTACTGCCGGCGGCCGCAGTCCTCTGTGGCAGGCCGCAGGCAGCCTTTGTGTATAAGCCGACGGGCTTAAAAAAATTACGCAATTTTTTTTATATTCATTTTTTAATTAAATTAATGTTATTAAAAGGGGTTTTTATTAATATTTAAAACTTTTATTAATAAATTTTAATATGTTTTTTATTTATTTAATAATGTTTTAATAATAATCTTTATTAATATTTAATAATTAAATATTAATGCATTTAATATAGTTTTTTTTTATGTAAGTATTAATTTATTAATTAATTTTTTGATAAATATTAATAAATTAGTAATTAATGTAGATATTAAAATAAGTAATTAAGAACAATGATTATTGATTAAATTAATTGAAATTAGTTTAATTAAAGTTAATTAATAATGAATATTAATTGATTAAATGGTAGATTTGGAATATTGACTTAATGGAAGTTATTATAGAATTGGGTTAATCGTAAGGGGTAGTTATAAAAACCTAGTTACTTGAATTCGACGTTAAACTGAAACATAAACCTTACCTTAACTCACTAATATACTTTCAAATCCAATCTCTGAGACTTTGATGTTGTCCTTGTGCTTTGAGTGTTTTGGGGTTGGTTTAGCGTTGACCAGTTTAGGTTGTTACCAGAGGCTCGGGGTTGTGAATGTGATGTCATGATGATTTGGACTCGATCTTTCTTAACCTGACCATGGTAATGTGATGAAGTGCTCTATGATATGATTGTATTTACTGTTTGTTATTGCTTTCCAGTTTCCTTGTGTGAAGCTGAGATGTACGTATTTGAGATACTTGACTTAACCATTTTTGAGTCATCGATCAGTTATATTTGATAACCATTTTTGAGTCTCGATCATTTATACTTGGATTTCTTTTCGGTCGCTTGAGAGGACTGAAGTGTTTGTTATGTTCTTGATGATGTCATGTTTTGACTTGACCATTTTGGAGTCTTCGATCAGTATTGTAATTTACTATTGGGATACTTTCTGGTTGCTCATTGGAGAACCATTGGATTTTGTGTTTTATCATTGATGCCTTCAGTTGCTGATAGAGAACTGTCATGGTCATATGATTATTATTGGATGCTTAGCTGTTGCTCATGAAGAACTGATGTAGTTTTGTGGCTTATCTTTTATGATGTCTTTTCAGTTGCTCATATAGGATTGAGGTGGTTTTATTATAATTCTTGATTTGTATTTTCATGAGCTTAGGGTAGGTTATCTATGTGTAGAGTCGGGAAGTGGCTTGCAATGGGGATCGGGGCCCTAAGAGGCTGCCTGGAGTAACCCATTGTAAGTTGATTTAATAAGTGAAAACATTTACACTAAATAAGGGAAAATGAACCTAATAAGATAATTGTATGTTCTCTCCCATGCCTTGAGTGCTAGTACAGACTAGGATGGGGTAGAGAGAACACTTGGTTACGACCTTGCATTCCATAGTATGCCTCGTCAGTACGAGAGGATACTAATGGCCGCAGGGATCAGTAGGGACCCAGGATTCCTAAGGGATTGCTCGGGTAACTTCTACGTGACTTTTGCGATGACACTTTCCCGCTTGCATATTAGGTTTCCTACGTGTCTTTGTGGTGCCTCTGGGTCTAGATGTCTATCTATGTTGGAACCCTTGAGTTAGTATACTTTTAGGATTTCCAGACTTAGAGAGTACTTGTGTTTTGTGTTTTGATACCTTGTTTGGGACTTGAGACTATCTCCTCAGCGCGGTGGGAGTGGACCATTTAGGTTCCACGCGGTCGGGTGGTAGTGCTTTTACTCTTACCATTGAGATCCATTTCGTGGTCACCGTGGCTGGAGATGTCGTGATTGCCATTTACCTTCATTCTGTACATGGATGTTTTATCATTATGGATGTATTGATGTATCATGTATGGTGGATGATTTCATATATTTTTACCGTACTTTGTATCATGGATTTGAGGATGTTGTATCTTTATCTTTACATATGTATATTCTTTTAAGCCTTTCATACCCTGTGACTTGTACAGTGGATGACTGAGCATTCCGAATTAATTTGCCAAGAGGCATTCGGATCAAATGTATATTATGGACATGGGACTTTCTGATTATTCTTTCATATGTATTTGATAGTTGTTAGACTTAGAATTTAATTAAATTTAAACGTGACTCAACGTCTTGGGATCCTTAGGAAATGTAACTTGCAATGTATGTTTGTCGATGATTACATGTTATTGCTTCCGCTACTATGTGTTTGATGTGTATGTTATACATTCTTACTTTAAAAAAAAAAAATGTTTAGCAAACTTAGTGAAACTTTAGGTTAAATCTTTTGGATCCCTTGGTGGGGCGTTACAGTTTCTTCAACTTAGGCAACCCTCTAACCTTCTTGTTCTTGCTGATGCTAATCAGATTATCAAAATGAACATGACACAACTTTTTATGTCACAACCATACATCATCAAATCTAACAACAAGACATGTTTCATCTTCCATATCTAGATAAAATAGATTACTCCTAGTTTTTTCACCTTTTTCTATCAGCTTTCCATCAGTGTCATAGAGCTTATCAGTTTTGTTTCCAAATTCAACTTTGCAACCTACATTGCCTAACTATGATACACTCAACAAGTTGTAGTTCAATCCTTCAACATAGTATGCATTATTACATGAGATTTTTTTCTGTGAGCTTAATATAACCTTTTTCTTTAATTTGACATGGAACATCATTACCAAATCTAACACTATTTCCATCATATTGAGTAAAGGCAATGAACTTACTTTTATCTCCTATCATGTGATGTGAGCATCCACTATCTATGATCCTCTTATAATTCTTGTTCATGTAGGTAACCAATGTTGTTTCTTCATCTTCATCATTATCCGATTCATCCTTCATGGCTACATATACTACTTCATTATCATTTTCATCATAATCTTCTTCAACAATGTAGCATTTTTTACCTTTCTCCTTGTAGTCTTTGCTATCATCTTCTCTCTTGTTCATGTACTTGTTTCCTTCTTTGTAGTTCTTCTTTTGTGTACATCTTGTAGCAATATGACCTACTTCATTGCAATTGAAACATATGATAGGGAGCTTACCTTTAAATTTACCTTTGCCTCTATCGAATCTCCTAGCCAGTAGTGCTTCTAACTATTCCACATCTTCCTCATCTGCATTGCTACCACTAGATGCATGTTTTCCTTTTCTTCTCTTTTTGCTTGAGGTTTCCTCCTTATTGTCTTTTATTGTCATCTTGGCCTTGAAAGAAGACTCAAGGTTCTTAGGTCTTTAGTTATCAAAGTTTGACAATTCAAATGTAGTAAGTCTTCCCACTATTCCTTTTCCTACTCGATTCTTCCATCCTTTAATTTCAATTTGTATGGATTAGGTGGGATTCATTGCATCTAACCCATATTCTATTTCCTCTAGAAAATTCTTGAATAATCCTTTAGAATTTGCCCAAAAATAGTTTACATAGGATTTTGTGCCACTAGCTCATCATCCTTATCTTCTAACTTGTTCACAAAATTCAATGTAACCACCATGTCAGCTCAGATTTGGAAAATCTTCATCATTTGAAATAATGCAGCAGCTTGACACTATTGAAATACTAGTGCTTGACACATATTGTGTTACTTGGAATTGACTATGTTTTTCCTAATTCTCAACACCTAATTTCACTCAACATCTTAAGATCACTTGGTGCACACTAGAATTTACTATTACTTGGCTCCAACTGAGCGTTTTCTCAGCTGCAACTAGGTTGTTCTTAGTTCAAGCTTTGCATACCATCTTGTTACAACTTCTTCCTTCAATGTTTCTAAGTGTTACCAACCTTTGTATTTTTGAGTATGCTTTAAATACATCATGTAACCATTTTCTTAACTAATCCTTGAAATTCATTACAACATCGTAACTCAACCTTTCCCTTAGGTTCTCTTGTTACATCTTGTTGATCAAATTCTCTTTATCAATCAACTAAGTGATAGTACTTGGATCTTATAAGAAAATGTCATTCCTACAAGTAGCAAGTTTGACATCAATGATAAAACAATGATTGAAAACATTCTTTTAACAAAAATCTTCCTTCTTTCCAACAATCTCCCTCTTTGATCTTCAACAATGAGCTTTTCAATTAGATTTCCAACAATATGTTGGTTGGGTGTAACCATAGTCAGGCATATAATGCAGTAAAGATCTATTTTCTAGATGAATTCCCTCATAAGGATACTCCACACCATCCATACCAACAATCCCACCATGTTCATCCTAATCACTACCTAAAACTTCATAAACTAGATAAAAAACCCCGTAGTAATTATTTAAAGATGGGTAGTACAACCCCTATTCAACCATACCTTCTTGCTCAACCTCACTACCCTTGGTACTAGTTAAATCTCCCAACAATATGACATAGGATTTTTTTGTATATGGACCACATATGATGTAGGTGCTTGTTTTCTATTCACTGATTTCACTTCTACTTCCTTCGGAGCTGCCCAAGGATCAATTTTTAAATCTTGCATCATTTCTCCAACCTATTTCTTTGGTTGTGTTTCCTCTAGAGTTGTATGATTAGAAACCATGGATTTGCACCACAAATGTCCATAGTAAAATCCCTAATTTATGCCTTTAACTCTTAAAAAATTTAATAAACCTCATAAAAAGTACAAAATCATCTCCTACAATTCCCTCAAAAGATAATCCCTCAATCAAATCTATGGACACCTCCTCCACAAAAACAATAGGCTCCACAACCATTTGAAGTAGTCAAGACTTCAAATTTATACAAGAAACCAGTAAAAGAAGCCATCATATGCCTTTAAACCCTAGTAAAACAACCAAAAGGTGGTATCTCAAAACATTTCCCTTGAAACTGTGTAGAATTCCAAAAAAATGGCAAACAGAGACCAAAGCCGAGAAGAAAATCCAAGCTCTAAAGCTACGATCTTTAGAGGCACACAACAACACTAGATCCATTAGTTTTGAAAACTACTTCAAGTTCTCTCGAAGCTCTCTTGAAAGCTTTCTTGGCTAGTACAAAACCACTTCCAAGAGCTACAAAATTACTGAAATAAAATCGCTAGGATAGAATCAATACTAGTCAGAGAAGAAGAAGCATGAAAAGGCTTGAACAAAAACTCTATCATAGGTGTCCCAAAAATAAATAGCTCTGATACCACTAATATTAATTATTTTGTTAATTTAGAGGAAAATACTGATAGAAGAAATAGTGGTATTGTTAACACATAATGAACCATATGAAAAATTGTATTTATTCATAATACTAAAAAAAATGCACAAATTTGGAGAACCTTGTAGGTGAGATGTATGTCTAAGATTCAATCAATTTTTGGACAAACTCATGGATGAGTTGTATGTCCAATTTCATTAAAGTTGGGCAATCCTATCAATGAGATGTATGCCCATGAACTCCATAGGAGAGGGGCAATCCCATGGATTAGATGTATGCCCACAAACTCCATATACAAGATCTAATACAAATTGGAAATCTCAACAAATGAGATGTATCTCCATATCATTTTGATCTTGAATTCAACTTGGTCCTCTTTATAGATCTTTATGGAATTTTAAAGGTCACTCCATCTACATTCTCATTAGAAATTGATTGGACAAATAAAAATTGAAAAGTCATTACAATTGATAAGAGACCATAATTAATTAAAATATATAATTTAAAATAATAAGTCATTTAATTCTGATCACTATGACACTGAAAAATAAATGCAAGATAAAATTATACTTGTTCATGGTGGACATCAAAAAAATTTAAGAGAAATAATATTAAATCCTAAGAGATAAATATGGTGACATGAGGATGAAAGAAGGATAAAACATTTCCTTGTATAGTAACTAAATTAAGGAAGTGGTAAGTGTCATCAAATTTGATGGAAGAGTCATAAGTTATGAAGAAATTATAATTATTGAGAAAATTGTTAACTATTTATGCTATTAGAGTTTCTTCTATTCAATAATTCAAAGCTATTCTTGGTAATGTTCGTTCTCTTGATGGTTTGGTTGGTAGATTGACTGCTTTTGAGTTGAGTAACTTTGATAATAGAGTTTCTAAGATAGAAAATGTTTTCAACTCATTTCTAACCATTGAAATTTTAATGGAAGATAAGTGTAGCAAGGATGAGCATTATTTTAATTCATAAGAGAAATATGACAAAGAGATCAAAACACTACTTTCTAGAAGACTACTAAGAGGAAAAGGAAAATACAAATGTAAACTACCCCTAATATGTTTCAAATGTAATTAAGTTGGTTATTTTTCATCTAGATATACTAAAAATAATAGGAGTGATAAGAATGAAAAGAAGGATGAAAAATACCAAAGTGAAAAATACTATAAGGATAAAGAAAATAGTTCTTGTTACATTGTTGAGGAAGAACACATTGAGTCTGAATCTGATGATGAAAATGAAGGTGAGGAAGTTGTGAATGTTGCTATAAAAGAAGACAAGTAGGAAAGGTATGAAGAATAAAAATCCCTTATATCTCATGTTAGCAAAAACAATTCTTGGATTATTGATAGTTGTTATTCACATCATATAATGAGTGATATTAATAAGTTTGATAATCTAGAAAAGTATGATGGTGCATTTGTAAAACTTGGAAATGATGTTCCATATCTGGTGAAAGGTAGAGTTTCACTAATTTTGAATAAAAGGATAAGATGTGATGATGTTTATTGGGTTCAATGATTGAAATACTATTTTTTGAGTGTTGCACAACTTATTAATATAGGCCATTGACTAGAGTTTCAAAATAGAAAGGTAAAGATATTTGATGAAGAAGGGAGGTTGATTGGAACTAGAGAAAAAACAAGAGGTAACTTATTTTACCTAGATTCTATTGTAATTGCATGCCTATTTTATAAAATTGAAGATGTATTTGGCTACGGCATAAGAGACTTTGTCATTTGAACTTTGATAATATAGTTAAAGTGAGTAGAAATAAGAAAGTAAGAGGTTTACTAATCTTGCACAAGCTTGATAATGCACGTGTAAATAGTGTCAACTTGATAAAATGACTAGGTAAATCTTTTCAAGTAATTCACTTTCATCTAATGATATGTTATATTTAGTTCACACTAATCTATGTGGTCATATGAGATTTGAGAGTTACTATGGTGATATATACTTTATTATATCTATTGATGACTATTCAAATGATCAAGTGATATAAGGAAAGAGTTGAGAAAGAAACTAGTAAGAAACTAAAATGTTTAAGATCTAGTAGAGGTGGAGAGTTTATGTGTATTAAGTTTATTGATTTTTGTACAAAATGGCATTATAGAGAAAAGGAACAAATCTATTATTGATTGTGCTAAAGCACTAATGATTGAAAAAGAAGTTGCAAAAATGTTTTGGAGAGAGGTTGTAAGTACATTTGTTTACACACTAAACCATGTTTATTTGAAGAAATGTTAAAATAAGACAACATACAAATTCTGGTATGGTCATACACTGAATGCAATTTATTTCAAAATCTTTGGAAGTGGGTGTTATATTCATAAGGATGCAAGAAATGAAAATTTTAATTCAAAAGGAGATGAAGGTATATTCCTAGGTTACTCTACAAGGATTAAAGCATATAAGTATTTTAATAAAGTGATTGACACCATGGTTGAAAGTAAAAATGTAATAATTGATGAGTTTGTAGTTAAGAATGATGAGGAGAGCAAGAAAGAACTTGAAGATTACAACAGATTTGTATATGTTCATGATGGAGCATTTGATACTATACATGTACACCAAACTAAACAATTGAATTGGTATATGGATAAATAGAAAAGACCTACTGAGAAAGAACTTGAAGTACCCAAGTTACTAATAGAGCACATCGAGCACATTGTTAAGCCCTAACCAAGTCTTGGTAATGTTGGAGAATGCATAACCAAGCTTGTTTTAGCAAAATATATCAAAAGATATCATTCAAAGAATTAGATAATTGGATACAAGATTGTTGGAATCATGAAAAGAAGTAAGTTAAGAGATCATATTTTTTTGATTGTTGAGCTTGAGCCTAGAACTATAAAGGATACACTTGAGAATGAAAGTTGGAGAAATGCAATGAATTAAGAGATGGATAAAATTGAAAATAAAAATATATGGACACTAGTACTAAGGCCTGGAGATAAGAATATAATTGGAACAAAATGGATATTAAGAAACAAGTTGAATGAGAAAGGAGAAGTTGTGAGAAACAAGGCTAGACTTGTATGCAAAGGATATGCACAAGAAGGAATTGACTATAGAGAAACCTTTGCACCTATTTCTAGAGTAGGAGTTAGAATTGTTGGTCTCAGATTGGTTTTGACAGTTCAGTGTCAACACACTTAAGAAATGTTCTTAATTGATGTCAAGTATAATATAGATGTCAAGTTATAGTATGTGTTGAGCCATAAATTCATCAAGTGCTGAGTTACAATAGATGTTGAGCAGATAAATAGTATCAAGTCATTCAGATGCCAAGTGACTAATAGATGTCAAGCTAGTATATGTGTCAAGTAAACTATAGGTGCCAAGCAAGACAAAATTTCTATAGGTGCTGAGAAAGATAGATTTCTTATTGTGTCGAGCATTAGTAGTGGCCAAGTAACACAAAATCAACATAAGAGTTTGTGCCCTCACAAACTAAGATGTAAACCATTTTTGAGCTGACATAAGATGAATCTTGAAGGATTAAAAAATAAGATTGAATCTTTTTGATTCCCTACCAAATCAACATGCAACCAATTAGAAAAATGGAAAAATTTGAACGAGAAAGATGGATGAATCTAAATTGTAGATTCATACCTAACGCTAAGTCGTGAAACCTTTGTAAGAAGGTAAAAACCCCCATAATTCAATGACAAAGGAGAGAGTATGTGAAAAGAGAATGCATGAAAGGAGTGAATACTAGCAAAGTTTGAAGGAAGTGAAAAGTTTGAAGGAAGTGAAAGGAGTGAAAAGACTTAGAAGAAGGATAGCATTGCAAAATTAATTGGTTAGAATAGAGTATTAGCACTTCAAACAGAGTCATATTAGATCAAAGAAGGATCAGATTAGAATGGATATAACAAGGATCTAAAATCAGCAATTGAAGATTGTAAGTTATTAGGTCATCATATTCTACTATACTTTCTACCCATTATATTAAGAGAATGAAAATCCTATGAAGATAGGTTGGTTTAATAGCCATATTGTAAATCCTTTAACAGGGTGGCATTCCAAGTGAATGTTTGTAAATCCTTTAGACAAGTCACTTTTAATATAGTGTTAGAGCCTTTAATAGGGTAGGCCTCTCATAAGGTAGACCATTGCTGATTGTCAAACTTTGTAACCTTGACAAGTTACATATTGCTATAGTGATAAGTTGTGTGTGTTATCCCCACCCTAATTTTACCTTCTCATTTGGAAGGGTTTCTAGGTGATCAAATATTGTGTTTATTTTATGCATGTCTTTATTTTCATGTTAATTAGATATGTTTTATGTATGTATTGATATTAGTTAAAAGTTTTATATCTTAAGATTCACAAAAGTATTCTTCTCACTTATAAATTCCAAAAATTGGTATCAAAGCCAAGTTCTTACAAGGAAAATCCTTGCATCTTGAAGAAAAGATTTAGATATGGAAGTCTACAAGCTTGGGAAGATCATAGAGAAGTAGGAGATTGAGATACATCTCATTCTACATTCTCTGGAAGAAGCTAGGGAAGAATTGAGGAAAACCTTGAGAAGAAGAAAAGAAATCACCATAGTTGAGAATGATACATAGTATAAGGGTATTGAAACCTAAAAAGTGTTTTCCAATAGAGATTCTAAGAAGTTTGATGAAACAATTGCAAACTTGATGGAGAAGAATATAGCTCAAGTAGAAGAGATCAGAACTCTCAATATTGAGCAAGAATCACAAGCCATCATGCTTTGTGAAGTGACAGAATAGAAGAAGAGAGCTATTGAAGAAAAATATATGATAGAAGAAGACAAGAGGAACCTAGCCAATGGAATGGAGGAAAAGTTAATTGAGCTTGCTAGAATTTCCAACATGTAGCTAGACACCCTAAGCCAAATGATGAATGCCCATCATGAGCTGAATGTCAAGGACATTGAGATCTCCACACTAAAGATGCAAAATGAACAACTACAAAATGACTTGAGAAGAGAGAAGAAAATTGTAGAGAACTTCAACAAACCTAATGAAGATATCAAGTACTTTAAACCACTATTGGAATCACCAAGATCTAGTAATGACACTTCAAGATTAGGATACACCAAAATTGAAGAAGGAGAGTCATCTAAGACTGCAGAAGAAAGAAATAATGAAAGTAAGAACAAAAAACCTACTTGTAATTTTTGTGGTAAAAAGGGACATACCTCTAATGTGTGCAGGAGCAACAATGCCAATTAGTATGACAAACCTAAAAAAATGAGTCACTGTCACAAGTGCAATAAGCAAGGACATTAGACACATGACTGTAGGACTAGAACCATCAGGATACCAAGATTTGAAGGTTAGTACTACAATTGCAATAAGTATGGACATAGAGCCTTTGAATGCAGATCAAAGCCTATGTGGATGCCAAACCAACTAGAAAATTTAAATAGTCATGGACATCACTAAAATTAGGACTACAATACTAGTTAGAGTTGTCACTACTATCAAGAGTATGGACACATCCCTGAGAAATGCATAAGAACACACTTTAGTGGGAGCTACAGTAGGTGGCTGAGTCAAACCACTTGTTTCATCTGCCTAAAGACTAGAGACATCAGCAAGTATTGCCCAACTATATCAAAGGCACCCAACTCAAAGTTCAAAAAAGGAAAAGGAAAAGTTGATGTTGAACACACCAGAGGAGAAATGAATAAAACATGGAAAAAGAAAGATGGATATAACACATCAAATGGAGAGATCACTTCACCTAAAAGGTCAAGTGGTCACACTTCATCCAACTAAGAAAAAGAAGGTATGAGGGACTGATATTTAAATGCTTTATCATACATTAGTTCCAAAACTAAATTAGTACTAAAAAGGATAGATAAGCATAAATAAAGATGCAAAGTTAAATCTTCAAAATTTTCACATTGTTGCCAAGTAAGGAAAGTTGTCTTCAAATGCTGAGTAAAATCCTAGTATATGCTGAGTTGTTTGCCAAAATTAGTGAAAGTTGAGTGAAGGGAAATTATAGTTGAAGCTGAGTAAAGGAAACTCTAGTGTATGTCAAGTGTTATAAAATCAATGGAAGCTAAGTGAAGCAAAATTGTATAAGGAGCTGAGTGGACAACTATATATGCACTAAGCATTAAATTCTATGAAATGAAGGGTATAAGGTTAAGTTTTAGATCATTTTTCATCATCATGAACATAGAGCAGGCGCAAGAAGAGTGAAAAAATGGTTTCCAAGTAGAGATTGAAGCTTTTGTACAAATTCAAGCCAAGATTCAACATCTTTTCATTGATTCAAGGTATTTACACTTGTGTCAAGCTACGCAATTAAGCAATTTTTTACATCTTGAAACCCTATTTTTCAAAATGGCATCTAGCTCTAGGAAACCCTAGGAAAACGAGTCATTTGAAGTTCAATTGGTCAGTAATGAAGTGAAACAACCTAATTTCAGACCAATTCCTAAAGTTGCTTATAAGAAAGACCCTGCCAGAGCTTTATTCATGATTCCACCTAAAATTGTGATGGTGTAAGATGTTAAGAGCTGTTATAACTATAAAATTAGAGCTATTGGTGATATGGATATTAGAGAAGTATACAATAAACTATGTGAGAATAGGGTATTGAAGGAAGAGTTTCAAATTTTTTAGAGGAATGGCTTAACCCATGCCCTAGATTTCTAGACTAAATGGGTAAGAATTATGTTGTGTAAAATCCATGCTAGATGTTTATGGTTGGAAGATGGACCCATTAAACCATCTAAAAGGATTATACATAGAGTAACCCGGTACCCAACACTAGAATGACCAAAAACCCTAAGGAGTAATTCTAAAGAAGCCATAGAAAAGAACACTGAGGCAAAGTGGAACAAGAGAGGAATGACAATTGACACCATCAAAGATCCTCTTGTAGAATTTTCTATTAGAGTCATATCTCATAAATTCTACCAGTCAAGCCAACTCAACAGTGTATCTTGTATTGTAGTAGATGTGAGATACAAAATTGTCAAGAAGGATCATACATATGATCTACTTGAACTGCAACTACAACAAATCATGGAGAATTTGGGAGCCATAAGAAGGTCCAAGGGAGCCCAATGCAAATTTGGAGCAATTTTGATATGTTTATTTTTCTATGTTCAAAATGAATTCCCTTCTTTTGGAAAGGTAAGCTGGAAAACAAACAGATCGATAATAGTACAATTTAATGAATATAGAGCAGATGGGGGCAAGTTTTGAAACTATAATGATCAGCTACTTTGAAGACTTCAAGAAGTCAATGAAATAGAGAATAAGGATACCAGTCTCTCTTGTTGAACAACACATCAATGACATATTTCTTGGTTGACATTGATTTCACATACATCCAAGCAACAATACCAAGGGTGAGATGGCTAAGGCCACTTGGTTATGAAATTAATATTGATGAGGCATTTTTAGTAATCAAAGCATTGCTAGTAGAAGATATTGATAAAAGTACCCCACTCTTCGGCACTTATGATGTTATCTGATCCAAGGTAGACATGGAATTGAAAATTGCTTCAACCCTTAAAAAAAAGGACAAATTGATGAAGAAGCTTAAGGCTAAATTTGGTGAAGGCACTACAAATGGCGAGGAGGATGATGAAGAGGTAGATGAAGATGAATAAGAGCAAGATCAAGGGCCACTTGCATTGACCCAAGGCATGGGAGAAGATGTAGAAGAGGTAGAAAGAACCGATGAGGAAAAGGAAACCAAGGAACCTAAGGCAAAGAAAAGAAAAGCCACCACCAAATCAGCTGCCAAGCCCAAGAAAATTGCTAAGCCTAGCCCAAAAAAGCCTACCACAAGGACTAGTACAAGAGCCACATAAAAGAAGGCTAAGGAGTAGGAAAAGAGGAAGGCCATTGAACAAGGAGATCTAGCCAAGGAGACGCTAAGAATAAAATATGTTGTACCCCCTGAATTAGATGAAAAAGGAGTAGAATCTGATGATAATGGTCAATTTAGAGTGGTAAGTCACACTACTAAGTCTGATTTAGAAAACATATGTGATAACATTAGAGATAATGCAGACTTGTCAAGTTTAAAAGGCATTGATTTTAATAAGTTGAATAGAGAGGAACAGAACATGGTTGAAGATTCAATCTACACCATGATGGGCAAGTTCAAGAACACTCCACTTGAAATTGACAATACAATGCCTAAGGAGTTATATTCAATTGTAGAAAATAAATGGCATTATTACCTCAATATGGAAAAAGAAATAAGAGAGTCAATATTGGCTCGAGTAATGATTGAACTGACTAAAGGGAAAATTAGTAAAGAAAATTAGAAGCATGGGAGAAAATTTGTACCCAAGTATAGAGCATTTAGTATACTACAGAATAAAATTGAAGATGTTGTCAAAAAGTCCACTCAAATGTGGAAGTTAATCTATGGCTTGATAACTATGAAAGAAGGAGAAGCAGACCCCTTTGAGGGAAGAAACAATGAAGAAGAAGAGGATAATGATAAGGAAGAAGAAGGAGAAAAAGAAAAGGAAGATGTTATAGTGGAGAAGGAGACATAAAAAGAGGATATGGCAACTATTGAACAACAACAAACTGTGATATCCCCATTTTAGCATATAATTTAAATAATAAATAAATATTTTATATAAAGTAATACTAATAGTGATATTAAAATAATAATATTTTGTAAAGTAATATTAAATTATAATCATATAGTAATATCATACATAGCGTATAATAATAATAATAATAATCTAATATAATTATGATTAAGATATGTAGCAACATACTATATTAATAAACAATTATAATCTAATAATATAGTTGATATATTATTAAATTAATTATAATATAAATATTAATATAATATATTTTGTGATATTAATATTAAAATAAATAAATAAATATTATTATTATATTGAAAAGATGTAACTCTTAGAATTAAAATATATATATATATATATATATATATATGTTGAATGCAAATCTTGGTAAGAAGGGAGTAGAGAGAAATATTGAAAAGCATACAAATAAAAAAGAGGTAAATTATGGAATGACCAAAAGGGGTACATTACAAATGGTATTAGAGCTATGATCTTGCCATCCTCTAGGGTAAGAAAAATAGGAAAAATAGATTCACCAATAAACTTCAACTATAATAAAAACACGACCTCTGGGAAGAAAGCACACATAATTGTTGTTCTCTAATGTACAAATAATCAAATGCATAATCTCTACATGTTTTTCAATCTTAGTTAAGGGTTTTGATAGGTCACAAGTGTAGGAGTTGAGAATCCAACTCCAAAAATGTGTCAAGATCACTTGTAATGCAAATAGCTTGCTGAAGAGAAACCTAGGGAGCAAAGAGCTTGAAGCAAATACTGCACAAGAAAATATTTCACAATAGGAAATTAGAATTACTATGTGAATGGAATGAATTTACAATGAGAGAGAGGTCACTTATAAAGACCTCAAGGAAGCTTGTAGAACAAGCTTGGAAGGTGGTAGAAGATAAGTTTGACAACTAAGCGCACTTTCCACAAAAAGGTGGAACATGCTAGAAGGGAACAAACTCCCATGTTGTCAAAAACTTGTCTCTACAACTATTACCTAAGTAAGCTTAAGTAATAGAATAGATAATTAATTATTTACTCTAACAACAAGAAATCCCTACCAAGGAATTTTGTTCTCATTTTAGTCTAAACAAAACACCGATGGAAAATGGTGTGAAATCTTGAATTAACACATGCCAAATGTTTGGCTAATATGAAGCTAGAAAATGAAGAAACCATCAAGGACCATGTTGAAAACTTCCAAAAACAAGTAAGGGGTCCTCTCGCTTCATATGTTGAAAATATCAGCAATTATATTCGAAATATATCATTCGGAATAGATTTCCACTTCTACAACAATTTTCTTGACTTCAAAAAAATGCAATCAAAGATCTCAAATATCACTTAACATATCTTCTGAATGAAATCAAAACATCTCCTTTGCTCAGCAAGTAGGGTGCTGGCATTCTGATGGATAAAGATGATGCCTACGAATGGATTTTTGATGACATTAAATGTTATACTGGTCAAAGATGAAAAAGACATTCTAAAGAATAGATGTAATATATTTATTTGTAAGGAGGAAATAGGACAGTTTACATAGGTTGGAATAAATCAGTGACAGCAAGGATTTCCTTGCATTCAATCAAAAATATATATAATTGGCACAGAAAATCATTAGATGAGAATAAAAGAATACTAAAAAATAAAGAGAATAAATAAGAGAACAATAGATGGAGACTATAAAATAATGTTGGATATTGATCGATGGGAAAGGAATAATAAAATGGATCATACTTATAGTTGGTTGGCAGGCTACAATAAGTTAATATTGATAAAACAAAATTTGAATCTGAATATTATTAAGAAATAAGGGATCAAAAATTATTCATAAGTAGTATTAATTTCAAAAGTATATTCATATATATTGAAAAAAAAATTAATTAGAACCATTTATATTACATTTAATAATTCATTTGAAGTTGAACATTATTCATTATTGCATCTGTCCACCATTGCATCGATAAAGTGATCTCCTTACCTTATACGAACTATGTCCAAACAAGACAAAAAATATGTGTGTTTTCTCAAAAGATCCCAATAATCCTCTACTTTATTTTATTGATTGATATAATGAATGTGCACAATTTTTGAAGGGGGTATTTCTAAGCTCCTTCGTAGTTTAAATTCATGATGACTGTCTATTAGATAGTATGACTTGGAGATGAGATTATAGTCAAAGAGAAACATTTAGGAGCTTTAACTGAAACATGAAAGAAAGAGAAGAGGAAAGTGTTACTAGTGAGGATGGTGGCTAAGGAGGATCTCATCAAGGTTGGATTACAAAGACACCTTGTGAAATTTGAGGGAATTTGAGGGAACAAGGATAGGCACATGTTGCCATTGAATTTGACATGATAGATTGTCCTCAAACCTAAATCTTAAGTCAAAGAGAGTTGATTGGTACATTGGATATAAATGGAATGCTTGTTTCCTAGCAGGACAATTTCTTATACCTAAGAGAAACACTTGTTATTGTAAAGTTGTAGAGTTCTTTTAATGTAATAGGTTGAATGGTCTTGACCAATTAACACATAATGTAGATTCCATTGAGGTACAACTAATTATATACAACTCTTTGCATAGAAACAAGTACTTGTAATACCTAACCCTAATCACATAATTAGAACTGTGAATGAATTTACTTCTTGATATGGCAGAATCAGATGATAAAAATATGGCTCTCAGGTATGTAGAAATGGTAATGTTTGTTTTAATTTGATATTGTCTTATTACAAAATGTTATATTGTCAAGAGGAAAACTTTTGAAATTAGGAAAATATTTTGTCATTTCTTAAATGAGCTTCCTAAAATGGGAAGGCCTATCTAGGAAAGTTCACAAATTGTGGAATAGCAAAGGTAAGAAATTGAGCTTGCTCAAATTGCAAAAGAGGTAAAATTAATTTCTTATCTCATTTTTTGGCATGTTATTATAAGTACATTAGATTATTAATAATTAATTTGAATATATATCTTTGAGGTAAAATTATTTACATGATGAGTTAAATAAATGGTAATTATTACTATTTGTTTACCCTAAATTTAGAAGATCAATAATGACTTCTTTAAAAGGGATAGCAATATGTATTTATGAATGTTAATTATTTTGAAGATATAAATCTTAGAATATATTTGGCTCAATCAAATATTTTATCTTCAAAATCATTTACATTTAATTATGTATCTTCAATTGTAAATGCTTATACTATTTGGAGGAGGCATTGAAATAGCTCCACCATATATGATATCAACCATGGAATATAGGAAGAAAAAATGGAAATATATGCACAGTTGGGTTTTTATAAATCCTAATATCCTAAGTAGGGAAGTGTCAAGATTACACTCAATGCCCATGAGCCTAAATCAATACATCTTAAACCATACAATGTTTACTTGGTTAGGGCTTAAGGAGTAATAGACATATAGTGACCATAAAGTGGTATTTTTTAAGTCACATGATTAATAGGGAGTGTGCATATGGGGAGGAGTAAATTGGTCATGTTGGGGCAAATGAATCCCAATATGGATTGAGGTCTAAGGGAGTCCCAAGTTGAGTGTGTCCAAACTCAGAGTTGCATAGAATCTTCCATTCATCATGGGAACTATTACAAGGGAAACAATTAGGAAAATCTACCATCCACATAAAAATTAAGCATGTTCCTAGTGGGTAGGGAGTGTGCACAGGGGGAGGAGTAAATCAGTCATGTTGGGGCAAAATGAATCCTAATATGGACTAAGGTCTGAGGGAGCCCCAAGCTGAGCATGTCCAAAATTAGAGCTGCAGTAAATATACCATCCACTATGGAATTATACACCCTATTATAATACTAGCTATAGAAAATATGCATATTCAACCTAACTTTTTATTTCAAGAGAGGGGAAAGGAGCACGACATTCATGATCAAAGTGTAAAATGTTTCCCTTACCTTTTTTTTATTTCAAATTGCAAGCAGTATTATAACATGTATACTATGTGTTTACATCATGTCTTCATGCATTAATATGTCTTCTTCATGTCTTCTTCATGTCTTCATGCATTTGTGTGTCTACCTCATGTTTGCTTCATGTCTTCATGCATTAATGTGTCTACTTCGTGTCTTCATTCATATGTTCTTGTACATGATATTATGTATTAACATGTTTACTTTGAAAATGATTAACACATATGCAGGGAAGAGAATCAATCTGGACAATGAGGATCAAATCAATTGCTTGAGGACAAGAAAATTCGAGAGGGGAGGACTGTGATATCCCCATTTTAGCATGTAATTTAAATAATAAATAAATATTTTATATAAAGTAATACTAATAGTGATATAAAAATAGTAATATTTTATAAAGTAATATTACATTATAATCATATAATAATATCATAAATATCATATAATAATAATAATCTAATATAATTATGATTAAGATATGTAGCAACATACTATACTAATAAAGTATTATAATCTAATAATATAGTTGATATATTATTAAATTAATTATAATATAAATATTAATATAATATTAATATAATATAATTATTATATTGAAAAGATGTAACTCTTAGAATTAAAATATATACATTGAATGCAAATTTTGGTAAGAAGGGAGCAAAGAGAAATATTGAAAAGCATACAAATAAAAAAAGAGGTCAATTATGGAATGACCAAAAGGGGTCATTACACAAATAGAATAGAGTGTGCAAGAAACACAATTGCCACCACTAAGTCCTCCACATGTAACCACCACACCTATAGATACAGTAACTATACAAGATGTTCCTAACAACTTTGGTCAGAACATAAAGCCATTGACTGCAGAGGATCTTAAAAACATTCTTCACCAGAGTACACTACAAGCTCACTTGTGTACAAATCTAGTCTTGGTGAGTGTGGAAGAATTACAAAAGGCTATAGCTAATATCACAAGGGATAAGGTGAATCCAAAAGAACTAACTTCTCATATCCCAACAACTACAAGTGGACAACCCCAAGAGAAAATTGCACAAGACACATCAGCAAAGGTCGAATCCATAGTACCAGCCCCTACAACTGTCAAGGAATCAATAAATGATCAAACATGGAAAATGGATACCTTTGTCTCTATAAGACAAGAACAAGGTGCATCCCCAAAAATCATAATGATTGATCAAGGAAGAATGGAGGAGGAGACCCCAAAGGAGAAGGAGTAAGAGGCAATACAAATATTGATAAATTTTCCTACAATAGGGACTCCAAAAATGCCTCAAAAGCCGAGCACTATTGCTATGCCACTACAAATATCTACACCAAGCTTGAGCTCAACAAGAGTAGCAAGGGTACTTTACTATGGAGACCTTGCAATAGATGAGGACATAGTCATTCCCAAATATGAATATGAAAATATGAACATTGATCAAATAAATAAAGTGCAAGAGGAACTTGAGAGGAAGAAGAAGCAAGAGATACTCAGAAATGAGTATAAAAAAAGGTAATCTTTGATTGAAATAAAGGACATCTTTCTGGATGCTTTTAGCTTGTAGGTACTTGATGAAACCAAGCCAATCATGGAGCAACTATCCAACATAGTGGACTAGGTACATAATGAAGACCTTGATGCAAATGCAAAACTATTAGAATGGTCTAAAAATAGGTTTCAAACAAAGGTGAATGAAAGAATATCAAGTGAAATAGCACTTTCACAAGTTGAGCTAGCCAAGATGATTGAAAAGGTAAAAACAGTACTTGAGAATGTATTCTCATTGTACTCAAAACTATGTGATGCATTAATTTTCACACAAGAGACTAGCCAGAAAATAATGAGCTTGGAGAGGAACCTTAAAATATCAAGCATTCAACTACCTAAGGATCCATCTCAAAGTGAGAAGCATTTTCAAACTATGCTTCATACTCAGAAGGAACTAGCTATGCTAACAACAAATGAGGCAAAAGCTAAGGCTAAGTTAGTATAGATTCAATCTACCATCACCCCACACATGGAGATTTTATAGAAAGAACTAGCATATGCAAAAAATGTTTTAAAGAAAGACCCCAATCTTTGTACATTGGAAGTCCTAGTTCACCTTGCAGCAAAGACAACTATTAAGCTTAAATCACTAGAAATTGCACTAGATAATTGGGATGCTGCTCTAAGGATAGTTATGGAGGTAAAAAAATCCTTTTCAACTAAGTATTCAGTTAATGTATAGAACCCTTTGACATAAGTATCAAAAAGGGGGAGATAAAACTAAAGGGGAGATAAGGAGATAAATTTTGAGGAAGAGAAATATATAAGCCAAAAGGAAATTATGACTGCAAGGGAAGATGTGTGAAAGGGGGAGTAAAAACATAGTAGAATAGAATAGAATAGATAGAGAAAGAATGGAAAGGTAGAGATAAAGAGTATCAGAATCAACATGAGACAAATCTAGCATGAGAAGTTGTGGATACAACAATGGCACATCAACTTAGGGTGAGTTACAAATTTTGAGGTTTCTTTACAAAATTTTGAAGAATTTTTGAAGTTTTGTATATATGTCGAATAGATGTATAATATACTCAAAAATATTAGATTCATCATGTATAGTTAAGTGTTTTTGACAATCATGTCAAAGGGGGAGATTGTTGGTCTCAGATTGGTTTTGGCAATTGAGTGTCAACACACTTAAGAAATTTTCTTAGTTGATGCCGAGTATAATATAAATGCTGAGTTATAGTATGTACCCAGCCAAAAATTCATCCAGTGCCAAGTTACAATAGATGTTGAGTAGATAGATAGTGTCGAGTCATTCAAATGTCAAGTGACTAATAGATACCGAGCCAGTATATGTGCCAAGTAAACTATAGGTGCCAAGCAAGACAGAATTTCTATAGGTGCCAAGCAAGACAAATTTCCTATATGTGTCGAGCATCAAGAATTAGTAAGTGTTCAGTAACACAAAATCAGCATAAGAGTTTGTGCCCTCACAAACTAAGATGCAAACTATTTTTGAATTGACACAAGATGAATCTCAAAGGATTAAAAGATAAGATCAAAGCTTTTTGACTCTATATGAAATCAACATACAACCAATCAGAAAAATGGAAGGATTTGAGCAGGAAAGATGGATGAATCTCAATCGTAGATTCATACCTAACCCTAAGTCATGAAACCTTTCTAAGAAGGTCAAAACCCCATAATTCAGTGATAAAGGAGAGAGTATGTGAAAAGAGAATGCATGCAAAGAGTGAATACTAGCAGAGTTTGAAAGAAATGAAAGGGGTGAAAAGACTTAGAAGAAGGACAACATTGTAGAATTAATTGGTCAGAATAGAGTATCAACACTTTGAACAGAGTCATATCAGATCAAAGAAGGATCAGATCAAAATGGATAGAATAAGGATATGAAATTAGAAATTGAAGATTGTAAGTTATTAGGTCATCACATTCTATTATACTTTCTAGCCATTGTATTAGGAGAATGATAATCCTATGAAGATAGGTTGGTTTAATAGCCATATTGTAAATCATTTAACAGGGTGACATTCCAAGTCAATTTTTGTAAATCCTTTAGATAGGTCACTTTTAATAGAGTGTTAGAACTTTTAACAGGGTAGGCCTTTCCTAGGGAAGACCATTTTTGATGGTCAAACTTTGTAACCTTGACAAGTTACATATTGCTGTAGTGATAAGTTGTGGGTGTCATCCCCACCCTAGTTTTACCTTCTCATTTTGAACAGTTTCTGGGTGATCAAGTATTGTGTTGTCTATTTTCATGCATGTCTTTACTTTCATGTTAATTAGATATGTTTCATGCATGTATTGATTTTAGTTAAAAAATTTATAGCTTAAAGTTTGGTACTTCTGATTCACCCCCCCTCTTAGAAGTATTCTTTCCACTTGTAAATTCCAACAAGAACACTACTTGCATAGGCTTCTTACAAGATATTCAAATTCTATCAAATGGACATCAATCTATATTTTTGAATACAATTCTAGAGGAATATATTTACATTGGAAAAGTTGAAAGATTTGTGGATTCAAATTAGAAACACATGGTATGTAAACTAAACAAAGCCCTATATGAATTTAAGCAAGAACCTAGAGAATGGTATGAAAGATTGTACTCCTATTTTATCAAAATTGGGTTTTTTAGAATAAGTGATGACAATAACATGTACTTGAAAATTGAAGCTGAAGATAAGGTCTTGATTGTTGAGATATTTGTTGATTGATATTATCTTTGGAGGAAATAAAGTAATGTGTAAGTCATTTTCCAATCAACTGAATAAAGGATTTGAAATGTTTATGTTTGGTGAGATTAAAATATTTATTGTTTAACTAGTTTATGAACCTAAAGGAGGGATATATATTACTTAGTCAAAATACATAAATGAGATATTGAAAACATTTGGCATGGATGAATCAAGACCTGTTAGTGCACCTATGGTCACTAGATGCAAATCATATAAGGAAGAAAACTCAATATAAGAGAATAAGACATAGCTCAAATTAATGATTGGAAAGTTGCAATAATTAGTCCATAGAAGACCTAATATTGCACATGCAATTGGAATTATTGCAAGATTTTAATCCAATCCTAAAGAGACACACTTTACTACAATAAAGAGAATATTTTGATTTTTGAAAGGAATATAGGATTATGATTTATGGTATAAGAAAGAAGGTGATCTTGAGCTAAGATTTTATACTAATGTTGATTGGGTAGGAAACATTGATGAAAAAAATAACACCAGTGGTGGAGATTTGTTTTTAGGAGAAAGATTAGTAACATGGATATGTTGTCATTGATGTAAGATTGGTAAGACACTATGCTAATTCCATAGAGTTCCATATCATTTTATTGATGAAGAGGATTTGATTGATGAAGATTATTTGAAGAGAGTATAATGATGAAGTGTTGATAAGTGTATATATTTCAACAAGTACTTCAATGAGTTAGACTCTAATAGTATAATGTCATTTTTATTGGTTTATATAATTTGATTAAATGTTGAGATCATATATAAGAAATATTGATTGATCAATAAATGAAGAACCTTAGTATTAAATTTTCAAATGCCTCTAACTTTTCTTTAAGAAGTGCTACCAACATCATCCTAGTAAAATCATCAACACCATGGAATCCTTTTGTTCTAGTAGGATCACCCAAATCTATATGAATAATCTCTAATTTCTCTATGGTAGTGAATTTATTTCTAGGAAAGGAAACTTTATTTTTCTTAGCCATAACACATTCTTTGCACACAACATTAGTAGGCTTTACAATTTTAGGTAAATCTCTTACATCAAATATACTACTATCCTTCACAATATTATCAAAGTTTATATGACAAAATCTTCTATGCAATAACCAATTGTGATCCACTTTTGCAACCAAACATGTCACTTATTTAGGGCTCAATTAAAATACATTACCTTTGTATCTTGTATGAATACCAATCAACATACAATTTTTATCCTTGATAATGCATTTATTCTCTATGAATTTTAATTGATATCCTTTATCAACCAACTCTCTAACACCCAATATATTATGATTTAATCCATCAATAAAATAGACACCATCAATGTTAGTCTTTCCATTAAGAGTAATAGATACTATTTCCTTAATATGACAATTTACATTGTTACCAATTTTGACAATCTCTCCATAATGACTACTAAACTTAACAAACATATTCATGTCACCAATCATATGATGCTAATAACCACTATCTATGATCCAGTAAAATTTCTTTTCAACCTATGAAACTAAGGCTTTCTCTTCTCTAACTTCTTTGATAGCTACAAATCCTAGCTCATCATCACTTTCACTTTGAACTCTTTCATCAGATTCATCATCTTCATTTGCATATTAATAATTTTTATGCCTTCTAGACTTGAAATTATTTTTTATACTTTTTCTATCTTTTTGGATACTTGGAAGTATAATAACCATATATTTAAATATTCTCTTACCGTATGGGTCTCTCCTTACAAGTAGGGAAATCCCTTCTTCAATTTTTTGTCCTCCTAAAATTTGGATCTATTGCTACTAGCATAGTCTCCACTAGTGATTGCACTTATTGATAAAGAAAGGTTAACACTTAATGCACTCAAAGTTTTTTCCACTCTTGGAAATTCTTTAGATTTCTTTAAGCTCACTTTTATTGCTTCCAATCTTCCAAGTAGATTCTCTGTAGTAAACTTATTAGTATAAGGTATCATTTTATCAATCATTCGTGTTGTTTGTCTAAATGGTGGTGTCAAGGCTTTTAAAACATTCCATATAATCTCATCTTCATCTTTAGATCCATTACAATACTTAATTCCTATAAAAATTTCTAATATTCGACCAATATAGCTTCTTACATATTCATCTTCCATTATTTTAGCATCTTGAAACAAACATATCCAATTCTATAATCTTATTCTTTTAGCATGCTTAACACCTTCAAATATAGATTCCAAAGCTTTCCAAATTTCATAAGATATTTCTAGGGATTTTAGCTGACTACATCTATTCTCAAGAAGAGTTATCAATGGTGCTTCTCTAGCAATCATATTGCACATAAATAGATCTCTTTTAGCTTCATTGCAATCTTCAAGTTTTCTTTCTTCCATAATCTTCTTTCCATTATTTGTCACTAACCAATATCTTGGACCCATAGATAGCAACCAATTCTTCATCTCTTTCTTTCAACTATAATAGTTAACTCCATCAAGTTTAGGACTTTCTTTTCTGAAGTGACCCACCATTGATCTCCTTAAGTTGTTAATTTTTTCCTTTAAGGACCTGATGCTTTGATACCAATTGTTATAAATTAAAGATCACCAAGATAACTAAGAGGGGGGGTGAGTTAGTTATCCAACTAATAAAACATTTATCAACCTTATTAATCCTTAGCCATGTAATTAATATAACCAAAAATCATAAGAAGATACAAATACACAATAACACCATATATGTTAACTAGGGAAACCCTTGACTAGAGGGGAAACCCTAGTGGGGATGGTACCAAAAAAATGATGTACTAATATAAAAGTTCCTTGTAAGAGGATAGACTCTATTAGGATCCAATTAAATACATTCAATACACATCAATCCCTTTTAGGAGATTCTAACCTTGTTAGGAGTTGTGCTAACTCTGTTAGGAGTTATGTCAACTCTATTAGGATTTGTAGAAGGAAGATGTACCCACTGTCCAAATAGATTTAAAGGAAAGACCACTAAACTTACTATCCAACTAATCTTTCAATTATTTCTTGTAGAATAATAGAATTTCATAACTTTAACTCCTTTATCCTCTTAACCATACCAATCTTTTTCTAATCTCAATATCACATCACTAACCTTGCATCCAATAATCTCTTAGATCACTTACATGCATTTACAAACTTCACATATCACTTTTATAATTTTCACTTTCATAATCACTCACTTTACTTGCATTCATATTTTACCAAAATGAAAATAACTTTACTTTATACCATATCATCAAAATAACCTCTTTAGTCTTCCTTGAGGCTTTCCTTATTAATTGAAATAGGACATCATTGAGATATTACAATTACAAAATATTATTGGCTCATGGTCTTTACAACAATACACATGTGCTACAGCTGACCTTACACCTTTTCTTATGTCATCATTAGACTATCTCCTATCAATGTCTAACTTCACTTATCATGATTCTATCCCTATTAAGAGATACAATCTTAATATCTAAAATTGCTTATCAACTACTCTGTCTATACACTATCCTCTATAATTCATAAATAACTCTTACATGTATTCAACTCTTTGTGCATACACTTATCCACTTCATTGGAACACAATGTAGAAAATATCCTCCAATGTGCTTGATCTCATCCTTGATACAAAGTCTGTATGACCTTGTTCTATGTTTGCTACTCTGCCAATCTTTAGAGAAATAATACTATGTTGACATCAATGAAAAATATTCATGAATGCAATATGTCAATTATGCTAACAATATCTCCAATATTTTATATACTCCCCCAAATGAATACCATCATCATTCATGCTAATAATCTCCCCCTTTGGCATTCGTAGGAACATAGATGAAAAATATCTAAGTTCTAGGAATAACAAAACTAACTTTGTTGCTATTGATGTTGTTCTCTTCTTTTCAACTCCTATTCATCAATCAAATCTGAAACTCATAGGAACACTTCTCTTTTTGTGATTTCTCTTCCTTAGGATTGGCATCAATTTTTCACACTTTATCTCATAGGATCAAGTCTCTGTTAGTTCTTTCTCATTCTTTTCATGCATGGAGATAAGTTTTTCACATTTCTCCCCCTTTAATATAAACATCAATGTTTCTCCCCATCAATCTATCCAAGAAAAATTCTCCTTCATACATATATCTCTCACATTGTTACACATCTCTATCAAAAGATGTCTTTCATGTACACAATCTCTCACCCCTTATGTCAGAGGATGTTTTTCATAAACATGTCTCCTCCATTGACACCAATGATAAAAGCTTCATTATGTCAATCATCTGCTCCAAGTCTTCAACCATCTCAAGTGTCCAAAGACATTTTTCTATACCAACTAATGAGAGTCTTTGATGACTTTTCTCATCACAAATACTCCCACATAAAAGAAGCATCAACATTTAGTCTAGATAAACAATAGTGCTTTTTAACTAGACTAGTTCACTCTTTGCATCATCTACTAAGAAGTAGGCATGGGCATAACCCCAAGCATACCTCACAAATGATAAAATGTGTATTTGGGTAAAGGCTTCATAAAGATATCTACAATCCTCTCCTTTGTATTCACATATTCCAATATAATTTCTTTATTTACAACATTCTTTCTCAAAACATGATACTTAATGGATATGTGCTTAGTCTTAGAATGCAACATATATTCTTAGACATACTTATTGAACTTTTTCTATCACAATGGATGATAATAGGTTCTAAAAACTCTATCCCAATATGATTTAATATACACTTCATTGATATAGTCTTGTTACAATTGTATCTTTCTACTACATACTTTGCTTCTGATGTACTCTATGAGATACAATCCTATTTATTGCTCAGCCAAGAAACTAATCTTTCTCCAAGAAAAAATACTCCATCTTTGTTTCTCTTTCTATCATCCATACTGCTTTCCCAATCTACATTATTATATGAAAATTAATTAAAATAACTTGATATGACATACCACAAGCCAAAATCAAGTGTACTCTTTAAATACTTGAATATTCTCTTTACAATTTCACAATGTACTTCTCTAGGATCTGCTTGAATTCTTCCTACTATACCAACTACATTTTCTATATATGGTATGGTGTGAGTCAAATATTTCAAACCTCTAGTTATGGATCTATACTTCTTCTGCTCAATTTTTGGTATCTCATCTTTTCTAGATAACTTGTGACTAGTTATCATAGGTGTACCAAAAGGTTTACAAATTTCCAAGCCAAATATTTTCAATGAGTCTTTTAAATACTTAGTCTGTGATAGGAAGATATCATCATTTTTCTGTACAATCTATAGATCAAATAAATATTTCATTTCACCAACCATACTCATCACAAATTTATTCTTCATCTCACCATTTTTTTTTCACTGGCTTCATCATTACCTCCAAAGATTATGTCATCCACAAATACCACAATAATCAACAATCCATTCTCAATTTCTTTCAAATACAAATTGCTATCTATCATACCTTTAGAAAATCTCAACTTTTTGAAATACTTGTCCAATCTCACATGCTAGGTTCTAGGTGCTTGCTTTAGACCATATAATGTTTTCTTCAATATACATACCATATCTTTTTATTCTGTCATAGCAAAATTCTTTGGGTTTCTCTATGTAAACTTCTTCTTCAAGTTCTCCATTTAGAAATGTTGACTTTACATCCATTCGATACACTTTGAACTTCTTACTTGTTGTTTAAGCCAAGAACATCCTTACTACTTCAATTATGATAGTAGGGGAAAATGTCTCTTCATAATCTGTACCTTCTTGATGTGACTATCCTTTGCACACCAATATTTCCTTATTTCTCACAACCTTTCCTTGTTCATTCATCTTGTTTCTAAAATCCCACTTAGTTCCTATAATATTCTTGTCTTTAGGTCTAGGAACCAATTCCCATGTTAAATTCTTCACAATCTGATCTAGCTTTCCTTTATTACTTGAATCCAATGATAATCCTTGCATGCCTCTTCTGTACTCTTTGGTTCAGCTTGAGAATTAAACACAATTCTTTAAGTACTCTATTTCTTGTCATAATTCCTTTTTCCTTTCTTCCAATAATCTAATTAGTAGGGTGATTCTTTATCAAATTCCTATTAGGTATAGGTATTACTGTTTCAACTCTTACTTCTTATCTAGGTTAAGATTTTGGTTCTTCTCTATGTTCAATGGTTTGAACATAATTCTATAAATTATTATTAGTCTCAAATAAAACTTCAACATTATCTATAAAAGGTTTAGGATTATCTTCTTCTTCATCAAAATTATAATCTTTCATCTACTTTTACATTTGTGCATTCAAAAATAGTCTCGGTTCTTTGATTAAAGAATATATAAGCTTTTATTTTCAATTAATAACCAACAATATCATCATCTATCTTTATTTAACACTTTCTTCTAAAATTTTTGAAATACTTCGCTGAGGTTGCAAGTCCAAACCATAATTCATAAGGAGTCTTATTTGTATATTTTCTAATATGAATTATGTTCATTGTGTTTATTATTGTGTTTATTGCTTCTCTCCAAAATGTATTTGATACATCATTCTCAAACATCATGGCTCTTGTTGCTTCTATTAAAGACCTATTGGGTATTCATTTTGCATGAGGTCAATGGTAGGAATCCATTGCGTGATTCCTCTCTTAAAAAGAAAATATTTTTAAGGATCCACTCCAAGGTTCAGTATTTGTCTTGCAACACATCAAAATCCGCTCAGTAGAAGATAAATGTGAGTATTCATGAGGAGGACTTTGCTGGTTCTAAAAACTCTTTTATCTCAAAATCAAAGTAAATCTATTTGTTGTTTCAAAATATCACACCAAAAGAACAATATTTTTTGTATTTTCTATTTTTTAATGAATGCAACTCTAACAATGCAACTACTATGAGGTCCTATTCTAACAAGGGGTTAGTAAAGAAAATAATGAAACTGAAAGCAAATAGCATGAAATCAAATGACTTGAAATTGAAATTCTTAAATGGATATAAGCTACAGAACAAAATAAATTGCGAGTTAAACCTTTGAAGAAATTGGTGGGAAACCAATGAAAATAGGAGCAGTGCTTCCTAGAATCCATTGATGCAATCGTTAGTGAGAATCTTTAACAAATCAAATGATGTTTCACTCTTCATCAAATCGCAAGGCCATGAAAAGTGCAATCATGCGGGACGAAAAGCTATGTAGACACAATCAGGTGATCTCTTCTCAAGCTTGTTACATCAATGAAATTCATATATCTGTAGCAAACACCAAAACTAAAAGATCACACAACTAGAAACAACACAATAAACCTTTGGCTCAATCACAATCTCATGAATAAAATTCAAAAAAAAATGACACATTCAGGCAAGAATGACTACACTCCAAATGTGAGCACCAAAAGCATAATTTTATTGCATAAAAATGGCAACCCTTGTTACATTTTACAATGGGGTATTTATAAAAAATTATCTCCTCAATTTGTGTTGAGAGTGAGAGATATCTTTCATGCAATAAAATGCTTTTAACAATAAAAATAAACTAAATATTTATAGACTATCAACTAATCTGGTGCTTAGAGGGACTCCATCCATATTTTACTCATTATTTGGATTCATGAGCCCTTTACATGTCAAAAACAATGATAGAATGAGAGAGAAAGTAGGAGGAATCCATCAGTAAGTTGCATGGAGGCACAAAAAATAGAAGTTGGCCCTTCACTAGGCATGTGTTAGAGCTAACTTGCCATCAAAATGCACTCCCAATACATGGAAAGTGCTATTTTTGAAATTGGAAGTCAATTGTTGGTGTACCTCTAAATTGTGAAGCTTTGGACTTGTAGAGCTATGGACTTATGGAGCTGCATGAAAATGTGGAGCAACGGACCTCAATTGGGTCAAAAACTCAAAATTTTACTAAGTGTCAAAATTGAAATTCTGGCATCTGGGTTTTGTTCATCTTCATCCCAAAGCTATGTTTGGATGTTTGCCCTTGAATTTCTCTATGATCTCAATAATTTTAGTACATCTGGAAGATCTAAAGCCTCATACTTGTCTTTGAACTTCTATCTATAGTTGTCCACCTCAATTTGAGTTTCTACAAAATCTTTGAGTTTGGTGTCCAACTCTAACAATGCCTCCTTTGTCCTGAAGGCTTGTCTGATGTCTTCATCACTGGAAGCTTCCTCTAAATTCTTCTTGAAATTCCCCAATACTACCTCAACTAGCAACAACTTCTCTCATTCTTCATCTTCAAAGATGTCCAAGCATGTATCACTGTACAACTTTTTTGCTTCCAAAATTTTCTCTCGAGCTTGGTCCTTGAACATATGTATCTCATCATGCAATGTTTCCATCACTTTATTCCCATCTACAATATTCTCTATCTAATCATCTATCATGTCTAAATCTTCTTTGGTATATACATCAATTAGAATGCAGTACCTTTACCCTTTTATGGCTTGTAGAGTTTACAAATATTTGTTCCATGCCCATACCTCATCCATGATACTGAAGTCCTACCTCAAAATTGCCATGATCTTATCAATGTTCTCTTGCATAGCATGCAGCAACTTCAAACTTATTGTGATTATAGTGACACCTTTATCCTCAAGGTTGTCTCACCAATCCTAACAAGCTTTCAAAAATGGATTGAGGGAAGAATGGTATTTAGAGTCTCCTTAGGGCACTTAGGATCAAGAGGACCAACAACTTTGGCTAAATATCCCTTTAGGATCTCAACTTTCCTTTGAAGAGTTCATAGTTCAATTTCATCTTGCTCCATGTGCTTGAGAACCTCTTTGACTCCCATAGTCATCATCTATCAGGATGTATCCCATGTAGGCTTTCCCAACATAATATCTTTCTCTTCATAGTCCTCAAGACTAATAGCTTCTGCATCTATACCTTCAGGAGGGTGAGCCACTTGTGCAAATAAGTCTCGGTTCCATATGGTAGTGACAAATGAAAATGGTTTTGTATCATGTAATGGAGACTCAAGCTCATTCAAGATCTCTGTAATATCACAAATGTCATCCTCTAAAGCATGGAACTGATGCTTGGCACTTCTCATTATTTCTTTCCACAACCATCTTGGGATGTGTCTCTCTACAACCTTGGCTCTAGATGATGAAGGGATGTCTTCAACTACCTCCTTCCCTTTATCACTCTTGCTCAGAGTCTCCTACTATGAGGACTCTTCTTCTATAGTCTCGATCTTTGTAGATCCTATAGTTTGATCCTCAACTTCCTGAGAAGGTTGTTGCGCATATTCTACTATATGTGCCTCTTTTGATGCCTCATTAGTAACCTTTGGTTCTGGTTGATCTTGTGATGATGGTTCCTTTTTAACATGTTCCTCTTCTAAACTTGGAGGTGGGTGAGTTATTGAACCCTTATCTACCACTGTGACTTGTGGTGGAGATGGAAGAGTGAGATGAGGACCTTGTGTCTCTGGTGGCATCTGTGTCTAGTCTTTTTATTGGAGTTCACCTATAGGGGTGTCCATGATCTTACCTCCAAGTAACTCCATACCTATGGGCATGAAATCAAAATAAAGGATGGAGAGAACATCTTCACTTTACCCCCTTTTCTCATTCACCCACCGCTACACTTCATCCTTTGAAGAAGAGAGCTCTAATGGTTCTACTTGGGTGGGTGGCAGGGTACTCATGGCACTCTTTCTTCTCTCCAACTCTATGGCTTTTGCTAACTGAGTTCTCCTTTATAGGTGAACTTGTTCTTCCTCCTCATCTGATTCTATTTCTTCCTCCAGAATGGTTTTGGGAACTGATGGATTAGGCACTAATCTCTTACTAACTCTTTGTCTTTTTTTCATCCTAACCATGATCCTATTTTGTCTCTTTGGAATCATAGGAAAAGAAGATGATTCTTGCACAGGAGGAATAGAGGTCTCTAGAATTTCTTCCTCTTTAGGTTGGCTTGGCAAAATAGGAGGCAACTAAGGTTCATCCTGGATTTGAGAGGCTCCAATACCTTGGGATTCTTGTGAGCTCTATTCATGCTATTGAGAAGACACATTTTCTGTAACCTATTCTATCTAAATCCTCTAAGGAGAGGTTCTCTTCCTCTTTCCCTTCCTTTTAAGAGGGTGATAATATCTCACTAGGTGATAAAGCTGGTATACTATCTCTGGCCTAATAGGAGACTAAAGAACAAAGATAGGAACTGTGACTTTCCTTCCCTTACCCCTTTTTGAGTGAGCATGTGCATGGAAGATTATAGTATCAAGAATTGGATCAAGTGGAAAGCATTTCTTAATCCAACTCTTTGTCATTTGAATGACATGTCTTGCTTAATAATTAATATCATCTCCTTCCTCTCTATCAACTTCTACATTCAAAATGGGTCTCTCACCAAGTTTATCTATATTGAATAGGGGATCTAGTAGTTCCTTAGAATCTTGTAGCCTTATCTCATTAGGGATGGTCAAATGGAGAGCCTATTCTGCTAGATACAAAGTCATCCTACAATAGTCTCTGATGCAGACATCATAGTCATTTGTGGCATTCATCCAATGATCTTCAATGGCATCCTCATGATAGAAATCCTTCCCAACCAAGTTTTCCACTTTGCCCACATTATCAAAATATGGCCGAGGAGAGTTGTACTCTTCAAGTGGATAGTTCTACCATTCCCACTCAAATGTCAAAATATCCTATTTTCTTTTCACTTGATATGCTTCTACAACAAAATGTCAATCCCAACAAGGTCTTTGTTGCCTTTTGATCCTCTCATAAGTTGACTCAATCTACCAGGATATTTCCATTAGGACCAACTTTTCACTTGGGTACCTTAGGAGTTTCTTTGGATCTATAGATGCACCACCTACCCAAATATATGTAAATGTCTTGAACTGGATGAAATATGCTCCAAGAACTATGATCTATGCCTTGGCTTATTTAGACAATATCTTCCCATAGTCCCCTTTGATGCATTAAATGATCACGAAGATGAAAGAATCATTTACGATTCTATACTCTATTCTTTGTGGTGAGAGCTTCTTCTTCACCAACTGAGGATAGACTATGTATGGCCAAGCATTGGGGTCCTGTATACTACCTTTCTTGTATAACCTAGGATAGTTCATTTCCCTTGCTACAAGTAGGTACACCACATAAGAAGTCATATAGAACTTCTTCTTGTCCTTTACCATCCTCAGCTGCTCACACAAGTTTTCACTAAGTGTGGTGGCCCAATCCAGTGGTATCTTTGCATGCCTAATGGTCTCAATGAAGTTGACCATGAATGGAGTGAGATGACCCACTACAAGTAAGCCCATGACTCTGCTCAAGAGAATGATAGAGTATCTGATGTCATCCTTCATGTATCCCCAAGTCATATCCACTTTGCTGATTGTCTTTCCTTGAGGTGGCTTCTCAATGAAGTACAAGGAATGTATAATATCAATGGCTTCTTGGGGATGATCTTTATACTATCTTTTAGCTACTTCAAAGGAGAGTGGAATGAACTGATTAGCTCTGGGAAGATGGAAGACCCTCTCAATGTTGTGAGGACATAGATCTAAGACCACTTCTTCGATGATGCTCTTAACTACCCTTTGATTAGGAATGAAGTGTCAAGACAAGGTCATGACCAATTCAACTGATTGTACTAACAAAGGATGTGACGATGCATTCACTAATTTGGATCGGATCAATGTAGACACCAAGGTTGACCTTTGTGTCAAATTGTTGCAAACTCTCAGGAATTCTCTCAAGTCTATGTGGCTAAGGTCAGTATCTTTGATCTCAGCATACTCATCATGTAATCTCAACTTTGGGGGTATGCCTTGGAACTTGAAAACAATTGGTTTCATTACTACTTCAGATGTAAACACCATTTGATCATGTTACCTGCACATCATGAGAGAGGAAAATATCATCAGTCACTAGATATCGAACAAGAAAAAAAAACATAAGAAGAAAAAAAAAATCCCCCTTGGGGCTTATTTATTCTTTTTGTGTTTGAATTTATTATTATTATTATTATTTATTTTTTTTAAATTTTAAATTTTATTTTCAAAATTTAAAACTAACACCTTTCACAATAATTTTTTTTTTTTAAATGAATGTAGAGCATAGGCACCTCATGGCCATGGCCACAGTGCTATCGAGAGGGCGCGAGTGCGCCATGTGGGTGTTGCCACCAGCACCACTAGGGCACAGGCATGAGTGTCATGCTAGCACCCCAAAGGGCACTGCGTAGGCATTGCACCTTGCATCATGAGGGCACAGGTGCAAGCACCATGCTGAAACCACGCAGGAACTGCGCACACACCCAAAAGGGTGCTACACGTAAGTGCACCGTGTGCATGTAGAGCACACACCCATGAGGGCACTATGACAAAAGAGAGATGGGGGGAAGGCTTACCTCTCCCTCCTCAAACACTTCAAAAAAAGATGAAGAAGGAGGGGAGGGAGGGTTTTATAACCCTCCTCCCCTCGGGCGGGAAAAACCATATGTGTCATGCCTCGATGCATGCACGCACGGGTGAGGGGAGGGAAAAAAATTTGAAACTTGCGTCTCCATTTTCAAGTTTTCTAATGTTTTTGGATTTTTGACTTTTTATTTTATTTTCTCATTTTTTTATTTTTTTTATTTTTTTTACTCTATGATGCAAACTCCTAAACAAATTTTCTTCTCCCAACTCTCAAATTGTGAGTCTGAAAGTCGAAAAAAAAGGTAGGGGGTCCCCATTCCTAGCAAGGAATGGGGCGTGTGTTATAGACACCACAAAAAATAACCCCAAAGAAAAGGAAGAAATGACCAAGGCATTTCTTCATCAACAAACATTCATCCAATGTGTGTCAAAAACCAACCAAACTTTGAACATTTCGAGCATCTTTTAGATGACTCTTCAATCAAAATCTCAAAACTCTAAACCCCCTAGCTCGGTGTGTGCATTGCGTATTCATTCCCTTTGACATGCCAGGACGCGGTCAATCAAATTCTTCTAACAACTTGGAACCATCTTCCACTCCTCCTAGCTCATTCATTCAAGATCTCTATGAAGGCTTTTTATCAATCAATTACTTGACCAGATGAGAGAATCAGTTTGAGGGCTCTTGGCAAGATGCCATGTTTTTTTAATTTTTAGCCTTTTGCATAATTGCTCCATGTCATTCAACACATTACTTTTGATGAAACAATACTTTTGAATACAAGACACTTTGTTTTGCAATGTATCTTTGGCCATTTCAGATCTTTAGAATCCTTCAGACTTAACATCGTCTTTTTCTCTCTCTCTCTCTCTTTCTTTTTTAAAAAAAAAAAAAATTTGTATCCTAACTATGCTTAGACTATGTAGTCAGAACATTGATGTCATTTCTTAGATTCGATCTCTTGTGAACATCCCTTGCATTCCTCTTTTAGAACTTTCAAAAAACTCTCATACCAAATCATTGATCTTAGTAACCTTTTGAGTAGACCCCTCCTGTTTGAACTAGTTGAAATTTGGATTATCTCTCACAATCTTTGACTAAAAATCAACCACACCTAAAAAAATCAAACCTTTAAATTTTCAAAGTGTTGAGAACTTGGTGGTTTAAACCTCTAATTTCCAAATTGAGATTCCCCTATTTCCACAAGAAATATCCGTCGCTTGGTTGGTATAAGACACACAATCATCTAAATGTTTTAACAAAGAAATACCTCTTCCTAAAAATGGAACTAAGAAGTGGTTAGTGAAACACACAAAATGAAAGTAAACACACTTGCGAAAATAAACACACTTGTAGGAATGAAAATCTAAGCTAAATGCAAAAATGAAATCTAACTAATTTTTTTTGTCTTTTAGGCTTCAGAAACTACCCATTTATGGGCAAGGGAAGAAATTCCCCCTATAAGGAAATAAGCCTAAAAGTGTTTTCTCCCAGGATCTCTATGATTTGATAAGGACCCATCCATAAGCATTGAAACCTAGCTTTTCTTTTGCCTTATCCCAAAGTAGAATAAGGTTAGAAATCCTAAAAGATTTGATCGTGGCCCTCTTGTCAAACCATATTTTCACAACATCTTGATGTTTAGCCATGTGCTCCAACACAGTATTCATTTATCATCCATTTCTAGGAGATTCATCAATCTAATTTGAACTTTGTCAGCATCTTCAGCATACCCACTCATGAATTTCAAAACCAAAATTCTGAGATTGAGTGGGAACATTGGTTCTTGTCTTATAAACAAGAAAATATGGAGAATTCCCCAAGGCATTTTTGACTCTCACTCGATCCATCCACAAAGCATATTTGAGTTACATATGCCAATCCTTAGGATTCTCCTTCAACAATCATTTTATCACTGTGATCAAGTTCTTGTTTGTAGATGTTGCTACTCCATTTCCTTGCGGGTAGTAATTTGAAGAGAACTTGATAATGACTTTGTTTTTAAATTCCCATTGGTTCAAGAATGCAGATGCAAAAGAAAATCCATTATCACACACAAGGGTGAATGGCATTCTAAACTTGGTAACAATGTGTTCTTCCAGAAAGTTTGTAACTACCTTAGCAGTGCAATTTTTGAATGTCTCTGGCTCCATCCATCATGTACAATAATCTATAGCTGTAAGGATGAATGCATGTCCACTTGATGAGGGTGGATTGACTAGACCTATGAAATCTAGTCCCAACTTTGTGAAGCGGTGCACCTCATACACCAATTTTAGGGGCATTGTTGGGTTCCTTTCTTTGTTAGCACTAGTTTGACACATATGGAAAGAATGCACATGCTCAAAAGTATCCTTGAATATCAAGGGCCAAAAATAACCTAATCTTCAAATCATATGAGCTATTGCTTCTGCTAAACCATGTCCTGTACCATACTTTTCATGGAAATGTTTCAAAACATCCTTAGCTTCTTCACATCCTAAGCATTTCAAATAGATCCCTTTCTAATTCCTTTTATACAACCTGTTATCAAGTAACATGTAAGACTCACATTTCATTTTAAGTCCCCTACGTTGTGAACTATTCATGCATTTGGGGAATTGGTCTTGTAAGAGATAATAAACAATGTCTTGGTACCACACATCTGTCACCACACCTTGGTTGATATCAACTTGTGATACAACCATCTTCTTTTGATCATCTTCATCTATCTCATTGTCAAACTTGAATTGCTTTTCATTTCCATCTTGGTTAGCAACTATCATTTTTGACAACCCTTGACCTTTGACTAATCTCATGGATTGAATCTCAAGATCGAATTCTTGAAGTATGGCCATCCACTTTCCTCTCCTTTCACCAAGTTCATTCTACATCAAAAGCATCTTTACTACTGGATTAGGAACAATTGCATACACCTTACATCTGAGTATTTAACGTCAAAAATTCTTTACTACCTTGATCAGCACAAAGGACTATTTATCAAGGTTTTAATATTTCAACTTTGCATTCTTCAAAGGACAACTCATAAAAGTAATTGGTCGCTCATCTTCCTTCTCTCTTTTTTGTGTCAGGATCCCTGTGGAAGAGTGTTCAAAAGCAAAGGAATAGATCTTGAAAGATAACTCGTAATCCAAACTTACCAAAACTGGGGTCATGGAAATGGCAATTTTAATATCTTTGAAAGATTTCTTTATTTCTAGCACCCATCCTATCTTAGCCCCCCTTTTGAGTAAATCATTGAGAGGATAGACTATCTCTACAAATCCACTTATGAATTTTAGTACAAAGTTTATCTTTCCAAAGAAAGACTTCAATTCCTTCTGACTATGCAGAGGTGCTAACTTCAAAATAGACTCAAATCTATCCGGATCAATGGAGATTTTGGCTTACAAAATGACATGTCCTAGGAGCTTTCCTTTAGTATCGCAAATGAACATTTCTTGGGATTGAGGGATATGTCGTATTTATGACATCTATTGAATACCTACCTTAGATCAGCAATATGGGTACTTTGATCTTTTGAGAAGATAGTCAAGTCATCCATGTAGATAACTATACACCTATTAATCAATCCTTTGAAAGCTTCATCCATTGCACATTGAAATGTAGATCCTATGTTAATTAGTCTAAAAGGTATCCTTCTATAAGAAAAAGTTCCCCACTTGGTTGTGAAATTAGTCTTTAGCCTATCTTCTTCATCAACCATCACCTGATTATATCTTGAGTAACCATCCAAGAATGACATCATTTTTGAACCATTAACAATTTGAAATACCTCATCCAATGAGGGTAGAGGATAATTATCCTTCTGAGATGCTAGATTAAAGTTACAAAAGTCAACACAAAGACCAATCTCTCCTATCTTCTTCCACATAAGAATCAAATTGGCTACCCATGTGGAATGGTGGATAGGAAATATGATCTTAGCATCCAATAACTTTTTTACTTATTTCATGATCAATGGTTCAATGAGAGGATTTACCAGTCTTTGCCTTTGTTGGAATGGCTTTGCATCAAGTTTTAGCAAGATGTCATGTGTGATAATCTTAGGATCATAAGTCTTCAACTCTTCATAGCTCCAAGCAATGACATCCTTATATTCGGTGAGTAATTTGAGCATGTGATCCCTTTCTTGTGAGGTACAAGCTTTTCCTATCTATACCATTCTTGGTTCTTCATCAGTACCCAAATTGTACAAATCACATCCTTTGATTCCCTTTTCTTGATTTTCCCTTCTATTGAGTGTTGATTCATCATGATCAAAGATATGCTCAAGTTCAACCATCCCTTTTAGAATAGTGTTAGTTTTTAAATTTAGAATCCCATCTTTGTCTTCAAGTCCATCATCTTCAGGTCTGTCATCTGGTGTATCATCAATTTATTGTCCCTCAAAATGATGACTACACATGATAAAATGAAGTATATGTTGATCATCTTGGAAGACCTGAAAGTTCATGATATTATCAAGGATGGATGGAACAATGACCAATTCTACTGAAAATCATTTCAACTTGGTTCTTTCAACTAGTTGCAATCTACTAGCTGAGATGGCAAGAGAATTTGCTACCAAGTTCTTTCTTCTTGGAATGGATTTTACTTGTCATATGACCAATTGGGAATCTCCCTTCTTTGAAAATCTTTGCTCCATGCCTATACCTCATCCATGATACTAAAGTCCTACCTCAGAATTGCTACGATCTTATCAATATTCTCTTGTGTAGAATGTAGCAACTTCAAACTTCCTGTGATTATAGTGACACCTTTATCCTTAAGGTTGTCTCACCAATCTTGACAAGCTTTCAAAAATGGATTGAGCCATACACCTTCCCCTTCTCTAAGAATGGTATTTAGAGTCTCCTCGGGGTGTTCAGGATAAAGAGGACCAACAACTTTGGCTAAATATCCCTTTAGGATCTCAACTTGCCTTCAAAGAGTTTGTAGTTCAATTTCATCTTGCTCCATGTGCTTGAGAACCTCTTTCACTCCCATAGTCATCATCTATTGGGATGTATCCTATGTAGGCTTTCCCAACATAATATCTTTCACTTCATAGTCCTCGAGACTAACAGCTTCTACATCTATACATTTAGAAGGGTGATCCAGTTGTGCAAATAAGTTATGGCTCCCTATGGTAGTTATGAATGCAAATGGCATTGCATCATGTAATGGAGACTTTGGCTTGTTCAAGATCTCTGCAATATCGCAAATGTCATCCTCTGAAGCATGGAACTAATGCTTGGCACTTCTTATTATTTCTTTTCAAAACCATCTTGGGATGTGTCTCTCTACAACCTTGGCTCTAAATGATGAAGGAATGTGTTCAACTACATCCTTATTTTTATCACTCTTGCTCAAAGTCTCCTACTATGAGGACTCTTCTTTTGTAGTCTCGATCTCTGTAGATCCTATAGTTTGATCTTCAACTTCCTGAGAAGGTTTTGCACATATTCTACTATATGTGCCTCTTTAGATGCCTCATCAGTAACCCTTGGTTCTAGTTGCTCTTGTGATGATGGTTCCTTTGGAACATGTTCATCTTCTAAACTTGGAGATGGGTGAGTTATTGAACCCTTATCTAGCACTGTGACCTATGGTGGAGATGGAGGAGTGAGTTCAGGACCCTATGTCTTTGGCAACATCTACCTCCAATCTTTCTATTGGAGTTCACCTATAGGGGTTTCCATGATCTTACCTCCAACTAACTCCATACCTACAAGCATGAAATCAAAATTTGGGATGGAGAGAACATCTTCACTTTGCTCCCTTTGCTCATTCACCCACCACTGCACTTTGTCCTCTGAAGAAGAGAGCTCTAATGGTTCTACTTGGGTGGGTGGCAAGGTACTTGTGGCACTCTTTCTTCTTTCCAACTTTGTGGCTTTTGCTAACTAAGTTCTCCTTTTTAGGGACACTTGTTCTTCCTTGTCATCTAATTCCATTTCTTCCTCATCTATTTCTTCCTTCGAAATGGTTTCAGGAACTGATGGATTAGGCACTAATCTCTTACTAACTCTTTTTATTTTTGTTCATCCTAACCTTGATCCTCTTTCATCTCTTCAAAATCATAGGAGAAGTAGACTCTTCTTGCACAAGAAGAATAGAGCTCTCTAGAATTTCTCCTTCTTTAGGTTGGCTTGGCAAAATAGGAGCTAACTAAGGTTCATCCTAGATTTGAGAGGCTCTAATACCTTGGGATTCTTGTGAGCTCTTTTTATGTTGTTGAGAAGACACATGTTCTATAATCTATTCTATCTAAATCCTCTGAGGAGAGGTTATCTTCCTCTTTCCCTCTCTTTTAGGATGGTGATAATATCCCACTGGGATATCAAGCTAGTAGACTATCTCTAGCCTAATAAGATATTAGAGCACAAAGATAGGAACTATGACTTTCCTTCCCTTACCCCTTTCTGGGTGAGCATGTGCATGGACGATTATAGTATCAAGAATTGGATCAAGTGGAAAGGGTTTCTTAATCCAACTCTTTTTCATTTGAATGACATGTCATTCTCGATGATTAATATCATCTACTTCCTCTTTATCAACTTCTAAATTCAGAATGGGTCTCTCAAAAACTTTATCTGTATTGAATAGGGGACCCAATAGTTTCTTGGAGTCATGTAGGCTTATCTCATTAGTGGTGGTCAAATGGAGAGCCTTTTCTACTAGATACAAAGTCATCCTACAATAGTCTCTGATGCGGACATCATAGTCCTTTGTGGCATTCATCCAATGATCTTTAATGGAATCCTCATGATAGAAATCCTTCCTAACTAGAGTTTCCACTTTGCCTACATTGTCAAAATATGGCCGAGGAGAGTTGTACTCTTCAAGTGGATAGTTCTCCCATTCCCTCTCAAATGTCAAAATATCCTATTTTCTTTTCAACTAATATGGTCCTACAACAAAAGGCCAATCCCAAAAAGGTCTCTATTGTCTTTTGATCCCATCATAAGCTGACTCAATCTATCAAAATATTTCCATTAGGACCAACTTGTCACTTGGGTACCTTAGGAGTTTCTTCAGATTGATAGATGCACCACCTACCTGAATATATGTAGATGTCCTGAACTAGATGAAATATGCTCCAAGAGCTGTGATTTGTGCCTTGGCTTCCTCAAACAATCTCTTCCCATAGTCCCCTTCAATGAATCAAATGATCATGAAGATGAAAGAATCATTTATGATTCGGTACTCTTTGCTCTATGGTGAGAGCTTCTTCTTCACCAACTGAAGATAGACTATGTATGGCCAAGCATTGAGGTCCTGCATACTGCCTTTCTTGTATAACTTGGGATAGTTTGTTGCCCTTGCTACAAGTAGGTACCCCACATAAGAAGTCATATAGAACTTCTTCTTGTCCTTTACCATCCTCAGCTACTCACACAAGTTTTCACTAAGTGTGGTGGCCCAGTCTAGTGGTATCTTTGCATGCCTGATGGTCTCAATGAAGTTGACCATGAATGGAGCGACATGACCCACTATAGGTAAGCCCATGACTCTACTCAAGAGAATGATAGAGTATCTGATGTCATCCTTCATATATCCCCAAGTCATATCCATTTTGCTGATTGTCTTTCACTGTGGTGGCTTCTCAATGAAGTACAAGGAATGTATAATATTGATGGCTTCTTGGCGATGATCTTTATACCTTCTTTTAGCTACTTCATAGGAGAGTTAGATGAATTGATCATCTCTGGGAAGATGGAAGACCCTCTTGATTTTGTTAGGATGTAGATCTAGGACCACTTCTCTAGTGACACTCTTAACTACCCTTTCATTAGGAATGAAGTGTCAAGACAAGGTCATGACCAATTCAACTAATTATATCGACATAGGATGTGCCACTGCATTCACTAATCCAAATCAAATCAATGTAGACACCAAGGTTGACCTTTGTGTCGGATTGTTGAAAACTCTTAGGAATTCTCCCAAGTTTGTGTGTCTGAGGTTACTATCTTTGATCTCAGCGTACTCATCATGTAATCTTGACTTTGGGGGTATGTCTTGGAACTTGAAAACAACTAGTTTTGTTGCTACTCTAGATGTAGATGCCATTTGATCACGTTACCTATGCATTACAATAGAATAAAATGTCATCAGTTACTAGATAGCAAACAAGAAAAAACAATGTAAGAAGAAAAAAAAAGTCCCCCTTGGGGCTTATTTATTCTTTTTGTGTTTGAAATTTTTTTTTTATTATTTTTATTTTTATTTTTTTAAAATTAATTTTTTTTCAAAATTTAAAACTAACACCTTTGGCAATAAAAAAATAAAAATTGAAAAAATAAATGGAGGGCATGGGCACCGCAATGTGGGCATAAGTGCCAACGCACGGTCGCAGGCATAGCGCTACTAAGTGGGCAGGAGTGCATCATACAAGCACTGCCACTAGTGCTACTAGGGCATAGGTGTGAGTGTCATGCTAGTACCCCAAAAAGCACTGCATGGGCATTGCGCCTAATGTTGCACAGGTGCTGCACCTATCACCATGAGGGCATGGGTGCAGGCACTATGCCTAGTGTGACAAGGGTGTGGGCATAGGTGTCATGTTGGTGCCATGCAGGCACTATGGTGTGAGCTGCATAGGTGCCACACATGCACCCAAAAGGGCATTGCATGCAACCATGCCACGTGTGTGCAGTGTAGGTGCGCCCATGAGGGCACTACAAAGAAAGAGAGAGGGGGGAAAGGCTTACCTCTCCCTCCTCAAACACTTCAAAAAAAAATGAAGAAGAAGGAGGGGAGAGAGGGTTTTATAACCCTCTTCCCCTCATGTGCAAAAAACCATATGCATCATGCCTCGATGCATGCATGTGGGTGAGGGGAGGGAATTTTTTTTTTTTTTTTTGAAAGTTGCATCTCCATTTTTGAGTTCTCTAATGTTTTTGGGTTTTTGACTTTTTATTTTATTTATTTTATTTTCTCATTTTTTGATTTTTTTTTTTGACTCTATGAACCAAACTCCTAAACAAATTTTCTTCTCCCAACTCTCAAATTGTGAGTCTGGGATTTGAAAAAGAAAAGGTAGGGGGTCCCCATTCCTAGCAAGGAATGGGGCATGTTTGTGGACACCACAACAAGACCTATTTCTTCTTTTAGCAATCCTATTTTGTTTAGGTTCCTTAGGTGCTAATAGTTGTCTCTTGATGTCATTCACTTCATAAAAGGTGTTAAACTCATTCTATGGTGAGTGCACCAAGTTGGTGTACAAAAAATTTGACACCCAACAAAAATAAAATAAAAAATCTTAATAACCCAATCAGGTTATTTAAAAGTGAAATGTAGGCCAGGATTGGTATCCAAGCCTGGCCTTTATAATTTGAAAAACTTGGTTAGGTTATTATATAAGATAAGTTCAATAGGTTTCAGTCATCTACACTTTCTCACCACTCAACCCTAGAGAATACACTTGAATAAATGACCCAAACTGTGAATAAGGTGTCTAGTGAGGTTACAAAATGGGGTACATGGAGGGATAGGTGTTGTGCATTTTATGCAAATGGGTTATCATATTAGCAAGTGAAAGATAAAGATAAAAAGAAAGGTACTATATGTTCTCTTTTCATCGATCCTATATCTGGTAACTCCCTATTACACACAACCAAAACTTTTCCTATTCATTGATGCACTCATACTAGGATGAGATTATGTTTTTGGGATAGGTGGTATATTGTTTTTGACCTACCACCATGTAATTTAGAAAGTTGTATTGTGAGTTCATCCTTGGCAAGAAGCCAAATTACTTTGACATCCGTGAATTCTACGATAGAGGGAGAGGCTCTGTCCATGATAGACTTGGGGCTGGTAGAGTGTTACCACAACATGAGAGGATATGTACAACACAAAAAACCATGCCTTGTGTTTTTATCCCATTAGTTTTAAAGGAGTCTATTGATTTACAAACTCTTCATGTGGCTACATCATTGATAGATGTTACCATTGAGCATGGCTCATAGTTAGGTGATTTTCCTTCACCTATGACACCTCAACTATCATTAGATACATATTTAGGGTCATCATGACATGTGATAACTCCATTATTATTACCTATAGTACCTCGATCATCACAAACTATGATAGCTCCATCAACATCACCTACACCACTAGTATCATCTCCACTTATGTCACCTACACCACTAGTGTCATATCTACTTGTGTCACCTACATCACTAGTGTTATCTCCACTTGTGTCACCTCCACGACTAGTGTCATCCATGCTTGTGCCACCTACATCATCATCACATGCATCATTACAATCTTCAGGGAATTTTTATTTTAGCTTTCAGCACATGTGTGATGGGATGGATATTGAGGCATCTCAGGATGAAGTGTCATCTCATCCATGTGTACATTGTGGGTATACTTTTTATTCATAGGGAGGTGGGGACTTCACACTCACATATGATTTGATGGTGATGGTCTTCAATGGATAGAAGATACAGGTTTTTTTGTTTGAGTTCTGACATGATATTATTTAATCACCTAAAGATCATAAAACTAAAAAAAATAAAACTTTATAGATCACTCTAGATTGGTATGTCAACAATATTCAATGTGGGGTGTAGCAAGCAGTATGAGAACACCACATAATAATTGTTTTGCTAGAGGTGTGAGGCTAGGAGGAAGAAAAACCTAGGTAAAGTTCTTTAAATATTCCTAAAAGTACAATAATACATTGGCTTTAAAATATTGTTTCTTAATTGGTATGAAACTAACAACACAAAGTTCCCTAAATCTTGTTTCTTAATTGGTTTACAATGAACACCTAGTCTCTAAGAAGTCTTATAGAGAAGCCAATGGAATATCCATGTCCAAATTGAGTTGACAAGGGCACCTCATCTAATTAAATCATGTGAAGTTCCTAGCATGTTGAAACCTTTCCATCTCCTACAATCATCATTCCTCTTCCATGTCCCATAACTATCATCCTTCTTTCACCCAACCCACTTATAGATCCTCTTCTATCTTCTACCATCATTGAAACCACTCTTATAAATCCTCTTCCATCTCCTACCATCATTGAAACCCTCCCATTCATCAATTTCATCCAATTGCCATCCACATCTCTTGCTCCTAGCATTACCCAAACCCCATCTAATGAACCTCATGAGTTTTGACATGATATTATTTAATCACCTAAATATTGTAAAAGTAATTTTTTATTTTTTTTATATAGAGAAATTTAGATTGATATGTGAGCAATATGTTATGCAAGGTGCAACAAGTTGTATGAGAACAACACATAGTACTTGTTATGCTAGAGGTGTGAGGCTAGGAGCAATAACATTCAAGCTAAATTATTTTAAATATTCTTAAAAGTACAATAATACATTGTCTTAGGCTACAATACTTTTTTTTTTACTCTATTTTGAATCCTAAATGCCACTCTATAATTCTAACATGTTACTTCTTACTATACATGTTGTGCCTCATATCAACACTGATTCATATGTGGTTATGCCTCCTTTGAGTATTGATTCATCAATAGTTGTGTCTCCCATAATCACTCTACCTCATCATTTCATTGGGAGTCCCACCCATTAATGAAGGATCTCATTACCATTATCATTCAATCTAACTATGGGACAAAGGGATGAAGTAATCAACAACTCAACTATCCATAATTTAGAACCTAATTTCTAGTTATGTTCATATTATTTATAGATAACATATTTCATAGTGTATTTTTTTTTATATACACTTGGCAAGCTTGAAACTGCATCAAAGAGGATTAATTTTGATGATCATGCACAATCATAGAAATTGATAGTGATATACATATGTAGTTGTGGTCATCACATGACATTTACATATATTCAATTTTTGTATTATATATATTCAAGATTTGCATTGTGCACATTCAAAATTTCTATAGTACACATTTGATGTTTCTATTGTACACATTTGACATTTGTGTTATATATATTTGAGATTTGTATTGTGTACATTCAAAATTTCTATTGTACACATTGAACATATGTCAGGTATTTGATTGTTGTATTGTACTGATGAGACATAACATCTTTTTGTAACTATATGATTGATATGGCATAATACGTTGTTTATTTTGATATACATTAAACTTTGATTTCCATCCAACTTGTTCAGTGTTTGCATACAAACTTGTGTTTCATCTTACTTTCTTGCAATTAATCAAACACATAAATGTTCATTATTTTATACAAAAAAATGTAACATATTTATTAAATTCATTATAACATGTAATTGAACTCATATGCCACTTATTTTGATGTACTAAGACATAAAAAGTAAAAATATGTCATGATTTTTGTATTTTTGTCAAAGATCAGAGCCTGATAGTGCTTAGAGACCCTTAGGGACACTTTCATTCAATGTGGTTGATAGTGTCAGAGGGATGTTCTGGCTGAAAAGAGGTTGGTCCTAGCCTAAACTTGACTAACTGGAGCTAACAAAGTAGACGATCTGATCCTAGGACCAATGGTTTAAAATATACACAACCTTTCTCATTTGAACTAAGTAACATTACAACTTTTGGCAATAGGTGAGCTAAAGAAGCCAAATACAAAGAAATTTAAGTCTCTAAAAAGAAAGATAGATTATTGTAGGCCTGGACAACATGATCTTGTAGCACCAAACAGTTCATCAATGTTTTGCATGAGCTTGGAGAAATGACTGATCAAATATCACAGCTTGATGGTGCTTAGAGACCCTTACGGACACTTCCATTCAGTGTAGTTGACACTATTAGAGGGAAATTGTGGCTGAAATGAGTTGGGCTCTATCCTAAACCTAACCAACCAGAGCTAATGGAGTAGATGATTTCATCCTCTAACCAACGGTTTGAAATATACACAACCTTGTTCATTTGAACTAACCAACATTGCAACTTTGGCAATAGGCAAGATACGGTTTCCAAATCCAATCAAATTAAAATCTCTAAAAATTAAGATAGGTTATTTTATGCTTAAATAATGTGATCTTGTAGCACTAGACAATTCATCAATACGTCACATGAGCTTAGAGAAATGCTCGATCAAAGATCACAGCTCGATGTTACGTAGAGACCCTGAGGGACACTTCCATTTAGTGTGGTTGATATCATCAGAGGGAAATTATGGCTGAAATGAGGTTGGTCCTATCCTAAACCTGATCAACTAGAGCTAGTGAAGTAGTCATGGATTGCTAGGAATGCATTAGAAGCTTCAAATCCCTAGTTGTTAGGAAAACACAAAATGAAAGAAAATGAATGAAATCTATTGTTCTAATCTACTATACTAATTCAAATCAATTCATTGAAGATGTGAAAGAAATCCAAGGACTAGATTCAATTAGTTCATCACACAAAACCACAAAAAACTTCAAAGAGTATGAATCAACACTTTAGAAGGCACAAAAAATTGCTCCAAAACTTGTCTTCTTGATTCCAACCCCAAAATTTGGTGATCTCAAACACATATAAACTCCTCTATGCCATTTGGCTATTTCCCAACCAAATTTTTTGCACCTTTGCAAGAAATTACAAAATTTGCACTTTGCACTTTACAACTTCCAACCCTTCTCATAGATATTATCATGCTTTATATAGGGTGGTTGGGTGATTATTCACCATTTAGGATTACTCTTCAATTCTTTTCAACTTTCTTTGCAAAATTTTCTCAAGCAACTTTTGAAAGTTGCAAAGTTGCACAATGCAACTTTTTACCAATTTGGTCAAATGACCTACCTATATTCTCAAACTTAACAAAAAAACTTACCTATGGTAAAAACCTCACCTTAACTCTTTCTAAACCCTATTAACCTCCTGATGACATCATCATCATTCCTTGTGCCAATTAGAGGGTTATTTTAAGCCTAAAAAAGGGTGTCATAGTGTGACAACAAGGATACAATCCAAATCAACCCTATCCACACTTTTCATATTTTGTAGAGAAGCCAAATGGGTATCCAAATATATAATTTATTTTCCTAATGTTTTGAGAAATTTGGGATAAAAATGCAAGAGGACAGCTATCTAAGTCAGTATAAGTTGAATACAATTGAATATTTTTTAAGGATATCATCAAACCCACAAAAAAGAGTTCAAGAAAAAAATTTACAAAAATAATGTACAATATTTATATCTCTTATCGGTTTTATAAAAAAAATTTGGCATCTAAATATGCACATGTGACATCTCTTATTAGAATTTTACATAAAATATGGCATATAAATATTCACATGTTACATGTCTTCTCTTTTTTATATACAAAATTTGGAATCTACATATGCACATCACATTGAAGTTGCAACATTTCACATAACATATATTAAAAAATTCAAAATTATTCTATCATATGTAGAATGATTTAGGTATATAGTACACAATCAATCAAGGGAACCTTTTGGGTCAGCTCTAACCCTTATTGTATCAAGTATTGCCTCATGATCAGATTCACGTACTTTCTAGAACTTCTTGTTAAGAGGCCTACCATGATATAGTATCAAATGAATATTTTTTGCAACAATAAGGTTATAGTAATGAAGAATATGTCTGTGTGTCTTGAAATTCTCAAAAATACATGACAAATTGACTTAAAGAGATCTTCATGGTAGGGAAAAAAAAATGTACTACCTTCTAATCCATGTGCCTCTCACAACAATGTATCCTATTAGGTACTCAATATCCTCACCATCAATGATTGTAGCTATCAGTTTCTTTTTGGGCTCAATACACTAACATAAAAAGTAATTTGTTCCTTCATCATTATTTTCATATGAAATAACTACATATACATGACCTACATTATATAGAAGGATAAGTTAATGCCAAAATTGTAAGTAATCTATTTTAATCGAGTATTAAATTGATAACTTAGTACTTGGTTCAACTAGGTCAATTACATGCTCAAAATCTATTGATGCTTCAATCTGGTTGAGTTCTAGTGTTGTAGGAAGTTGATATGAATCAATTGGATGCAAATTTCTACAAGACCATTGATCAACCCACTCTTTTGATTCACATTAATCCCACAAATGATGCATGCAAGAAGAGAAAAATCATGCAATCTTTATAGTATGAATAGCTAGTGAAGCTACATTTGAACTTTGAAATGAATGCATCTCTCTTGATCCTATAAATGTACAACAATATTTAAAATTTTCAATGTTAGGTTCATGTATCAACCAAAAATATCTAGAAACCATAGACCTACTTGTATTACCTAATCCCATCATAGAATTGCACCATTAAACAATTGTTTCAGCATTTTCTAATATTGCGCCACCTTCGTACTTTAATTCCTCTCTACTAAGGGCTCTTTTCACACATTATCTAGAAACATCATGGTCTCCCTTTCCATGTCCCACCTTAATGAAATTCCAAAAATAGTTCACTCCACTTGTTACATGCATCTTACTCAACCAATAAAAAATCCTTGCATTCTTGAATTGTGTTTTGCGATTATCTGACCACATAATGTGTTGACTATATCTTTTACTTCTTTCCCTCAAATTATCATAAAAAACTCTAAAATATCCTTCCACAAACTATAATGAATGAGTTAGATCATGGATAATATAGAAGTGATACTCTCTTAATACTTTTCTATCATTCTCTATGCTATCATGTGCATGAATAAATGCTATGTATACAAAAATTGTCACTTGTATAGAGTTGTAATACATTAGTTGCACTAAATTTCTAGGCTTTAGTGTATAGTTTTCAAAAAAGTCAACAACTAACACCATCATACTGCAAGAGAAAAGTGTCCATACACAACTTGAATTCCTCCTCTAACCATCTAGTTGTATGTGTATGACCTATGTAGTCATAAACTATTTTCTCTTCAAATAATTTCATAAAATAAGCTACACATACATCACTATTCACTAATTCACACCTCTTTAGTTATTTTCTATCTTTAACACCATATATAACTAACTTATACTTTCCAAGAGAAACTAGTGTCTTACTAATTTCATGTGTGCTATCTAGATGTAGGCATCTATGCAACTTTTGTAAAACACCACATTGAAGGAAAAAACCTTTCAAACACATGGTCTTATAATAAATGCATCCATCATCTTGTTTTCATAGTACACTTGCTATAAATTCTCTCAATGACTTAGGAGGTAATTGTAGACCACATTCTTGCAATATTTTGGTAGTATGCAAAGTACAACATATATAACAATAAACATCATAATGCATAGAAAATTCAACATAAACCCCAGAACAACATGTATTGTGTGTATGATTTATCTTAACATAGAATGGTTTTTTCATCTCAAAAAACCTTTGGCTGATTTTAATTTGAGGAAATATTTGAAGAAACATTTCATAAAATTGTGTTTGAGTCATATCCAAAAAATGTTTTGCATGCAGTTCATGGTTTATTTTTTCAATTTGTCTTTTAACAAGATCTTTTTGGTTTGGTGAAGCCCTTGTTTTGTCACACCAAATTTTTTCTATTAATTTTCTTAGTGCATCAATAATAACTTTATCCTTACATGGGATTATACCTTGGAATGACCAAAAAGAAGTCTCATTAGAATTCTCAATTTTCTCTTGACTCACTAAGGTTTTGACTAATGACATTCTACTTATCCTTAATGATTTACTTGTTTTACTTACCATGTGATTTTTTGTCATTTTCTTTCCTATTATGGTTGATGTAAGGACCCGTTGACTTGTTTTAGCATCTTTAGTAAGTGATTTTGAACCAATGGATTGGTATGCATCAAAGATATTTCTAGCAATGCTTCTTTCAATACTATTTTCAGATGTTATTAACCCCAAAATTCTTATTGTCTCTCTAAATTTCATATTTTAAACCATTTGAACAACATGTTGGAATCTTCCACTTTGATTTAAATTTTCAAAATAGTTATTCAAAATATTTTGAAAAATTCTTCTACAATTTATTTCTAACATTTTATCATGCATTGGCTTCAAAATATTTTCATCAATGTCAATTAGAAACTTTAGTTTTCTAAAAATTATTCTAGGAGATGTTGATGTATGTACATGCTCTATATCTTTTTTAATTACATTATGTGCATTCATCATCTCAACTTGAGATGTCACATTAGGGGCATCAAGTGACGTAAGTGCATTTTTCATAATCATTTCAATTGGGGTATGTTAAACATTTTTCATTTGTCAAATTAGGTGCATTTGAAATATCAATATCAATAGGTAGATTTTCATCACTTACATTGGAGGCTTATGATTATATACCTTCATGTAATCTTGTCATATAATCCCTTGTTTTTTCCTTTGTTTCCTTTCATTTTTCAATTGTTCCCCTCTTGTTCTTTTCCATGATTATAGATGCAAATCATCCTACAAAAAATAACATGAATAAAATACATAATTAAATTTTAAAAAAAAAAAAAATCATGATTATCACAAGATAGTATCATAAAATAAGATGTTGTCACATGAAAATATAAAATTTATCATTTTCAAGCACAAACAAACTTACACTTGCATACCTAGTATAAAAATACATGTGAAACAATAGTAGAATCTATGGACCACACTAAAATAGCATAATAACCATTGACATGTTATTTTATTTATAGTATAAATAACTCGTTCGGGTTATTGTGTTCTAACTACATTATCCATATGGACTAATAAGCTGATCAGGTTTTGTAAAACTTGACTAGGTTATGTATTACTACTACACAAAGGTATATTGAAGGAGGGAGGGAGTGATGGAGAGAATGAGAGAGAGGGTGGGGATAGTATAACGAGAGAGAAGGGGATACAAAGAGGGAGACGGAATAAGATTGAGTAAGAGAGAGAGAGAGAGAGAGAGAGAGAGAGAGAGAGAGAGAGAGAGAGAGAGAGAGAGAGAGAGAGAGAGAGAGAGAGAGATTAGGGGATATGATAGAAAGACTAAGAGAGAGATGGAGAGAATGAGAGAGAGAGAGAAGGGGATAGGATAAAGAGAGGGAGGGGATAGGATAAAGAGCGAATGTGTGTGTGTGTGTGTGTGTGTGTGTGTGTGTGTGTGTGTGTGTGTGTGTGTGAGAGAGAGAGAGAGAGTGGGATGGGTAGAAGGATTAGAGGATATGATAGAAATACTATGAGAGAGAGAGATTAGGGGATATGATAGAAATAGTGAGAGAGAGAGAGAGAGAGAGATGATAGAAAGAGTGAGATCTAGATGGAGAGAATGAGTGAGAGAGAAGGGGATGGCAAGGAGAGAGAGAGAGAGAGAGAGAGAGAGAGAGAGAGAGAGAGAGAGGAGATATGTGAGAGAGAGAGATGGTAGGATGGAGAGAAGGATTAGAAAGAGAGAGAGATTACAAGATATAATAGAAAGAGTGAGAGAGAGAAGGGGATAGGAGATAGAGAGAGGGGGATACGATATGATAGAAAGAGAAAGGGAAATAAGATAAAGAGAGAGAATGAGAGAGAGATTAAAGATATGATAGAAATTGTGTGTGTGTGTGTGTGTGTGTGTGTGTGTGTGTATGTGAGAGAGAGAGAGAGAGAGATTAGGGGATATGATGGAAAGACTGAGAGACAAAAGGGGATGGGAGAAAGAGAGAGGTGGATAGGATAAAGAGAGAGAGTGAGAGTAAGAAAGAGAGAGAGAGAGAGTTATTAGGGGATATGATAGACAGAGTGAGAGAGAGAATGGGAAGGAGGGGGAGAGAGAGAGAGAGAGAGAGAGAGAGAGAGAGAGAGAGAGAGAGAGAGAGAGAGATTAGGGGATATGATATAAAGAGCGAGAGAGAAGGGGATAGGAGAAAGAAAGGGATAGGATAAAGAGAGATAATGTGTGTGTGTGTGATAGAGAGAGAGAGAGAGAGGGTAATTAGGGGATAGGATAAAGAGAAAAAATAAGAGAGGGATTCATGGAGAGAGAGAGGATGAGATGGAGACAAGGATTAGGGGATACAATAGACACTTATGTAGTATAATAAATAACCCTAGCTATCTATCTCCCTAACTCCCTCCCTCAATTCTACCCTTGTGTAATAGTAATACAAAACCCAATTGGGTTCTCAATGCACTTTTTATTTTTATAACATGATCAATTTATTTGAATCCAAAAAACCTGATCAGGTTATGGCTTGGTGATATCTTAGGGAAATGACCCAAAGGATTGGGAGATTTTTTTTCCATCTTTTTCTTCCTTTAGAAATTTTTTCATCTTCTAAGATGAATTCTTATCATTGTCTTCATTAGTTATGCTAATGGTGAAGTGGGTATCTCTAAAATCACCATCATAATCTTACACATCTTCTTATCTTTCTAACCATTTTTTTCTTTTTTTGGACAATATTAACATTGTAAACTTTAATTACTTTTACCAATGCCTTGACATTCCTCACATACATATGTCTACCATATTTTTAATAACTTTTGATATACTTAACCAAATTCAAAATAAATTACATATTACTATTCTACACTTGATTATAGACACACAAAAAATAAAATCTATTTTCAATTATTTTGATGCAAGTTATGCTTAATACACGAACAGGTACCCAAATTTCAAGATGTAGTATGCTCAAAAATTTATATAGTATGCTCAATAATTCAACAATTAGTAAAACCTCTAGAGGGGAGGAAACATTGGGCCAACATATTGATAAATTTTTGGAAGTTATTGGGAATGCAGAAGAGGTGAAAAATATCATGCATAAGATACCACTACATGAAGCAAAACAAATGGTTATGGATAAAGTGATATGTAGTATTCAGGGGAAGGTATCGAAACTAGAAACAAAGCTGGGAAATTTGGATAAATTGATCAAATAGTTGGTAGACAATGTGAGTAACCTCTTGAAGAGGAATGAGAGTGACAAGGGCCAAGATTATCCTCCAGGTGCTAAGACTTCGAGACCAAGCAAACACACCCATGCTCACTCTAAGAAGAATGAGGAAGATAGTAAGAAGGATGAGGTGAAGGTTGCTACTAAAAATATGCAGACTTTGGTGGACTAGGCTATTGACTTGATCAAGACTTCTTAGTTAGTCGGTTGTTGTTCTTTTGCTATACTTTTGTTGGTTTTCCAATTTTGTTTTGTGTGATCTCATGAATGTTTTTGTTGGAGGTGTATTTCATGTTGTTTTGTGCTTCTTCTTTCTGATGTTTATTTCTAGATGTCTATTATTATAAAGGTTTTGGGTCCTTTAAAACCTATTTTTACTTAATCAAAACAATTCATGAAAAAAATACTCATCATAAAATTACAAAAAGTAAACAAATTCTAGATATAACTCATAACTATCATCCTACCAAAGGGATATGCAAAATACATAATATAACCATATCTTTTGTGTTTCACATGAAAAATAGCTATATTATGTTTTCTAAAAAAATTAGGAACTATTTTTTTTGTTGTAGGGTTTGACCCACCTAACCTTATCCATTTTGTAAAAACTCTAGTAGTTAAGAAAGTAAATTTAGAGCACTACAATTTATATGTTTTACACATCTTTTCATTTTTAGTTGATGACCCTCAAATGTCTTGTTCAAGTTTAGCTTTACCTAATTTCATAAGAAAGGTCTCCACTTATACCCCCTTTTTGTACACCATCTTGGTGCACTCACCCTCTAGGTAAACTCTCCACCTCTATCTAATCTTAAACATTTTATCTTTACTCCAGATTCATTCTCAACTCTATTCTTAAACAACTTGAACTTTTTAAATTCCTTAGACTTTTCTTTAATACATACTACCCACATCATCCTAGTGAAATTATCAACAAAAATCATGAAGTACCTTTCACCATAGAGTCATCTTGTTCTAGTAGGACCATTCAAATTTGTATGAATAATATCTAATTTTGTTGTGGTTGTGAACTTATTTCTAGGAAAGGAAAAATATTCTACTTAACCATAACATATTTTTTACACACAAAATTACTAGGCTTTACAATTTTAAGTAAATTTTTGATAGCAAATGTACTACTATGTTAGAATTCTTTAGAGTAACTAAGAGGGGGCACTGAATTAGTTACTCAAGGTCCAATAAAACTTTTCACTAATCCTACTGAGTGCATTTAAACATTCATGATCCAAGCTTATCAATCTAAACTTCAAGTTACTGATAAATCAACATGCAATAATAAAACATGTAAGAACAAAACATAACACAGTGATTTACGTGGAAATCCAATTTGGAAAAAACCACTAGTAACATGCTACCTTGTTTCTCACTCTTATAAATTGATGCCCTGTGAAAGGCCTATTGTGTTAGAGGTTACAACACACATTGTTAAATGCGACCCGGTTAAGGAATTTCAACCACCATGTTAGGAGTGAGCCTAGTTAAAGGACTTTACAACATTCACTTGTAATGCCACCCTATTAAAGGATTTTCAAATTGCTATTAAAAAAACCTTAGTCCAAAGTATTTTCCCTAAATAATACAATTTTTAGAGAGTATTCAATAAGGGCTTTTGACCTGAAAAGACTTACAACTTGACTTGCTGATATCAAATCACTATTTTGTTCACAAATCTGCTTGGCTTTTAATCTCTGTACTTCTGATAGCTTGTTCCCTCTTCAAGCTTCTATCTCCTTAAGCTTCTTGCTTGTTGTACCAATGCAGTCACTCTAGCAATCCTTTGACAAAGTAGAGTAGTTGTACTCTATTCTCTTAGGTTTTCTCTTAACCTTATCAATGTCTTCTCCTTGGCACTACTTTCCAATTTATTTGACCACTTTTTCTCTATATTTGTCTTATGACCCTGTATTCCTTAAATAGGAATTTTCAATTCTTTTCATGCTTTAATTTCCCTCATCTAAATTAGCGTTTGAATGGAATAGGTAGGATATAATGTATCTATCCCTTATCTTGTATCCTTCTAGAAACTTCATGTGGAATCCACTTATATCTTCCTAAAAATAGTTAGCCTAGAATTCTAAACCACTAGCTCAACATCCTTATCTTTCATCTGGTTCACAAAATTCAAGGTAATAAGCTTATGGACTCAAATCTAGTGAATCTTTGACTTTTCAAATAATGTAGCAACCCAGCACTATTAACTTTTTGATGCTCGACACATACTTTTTTACTTGACACCTATTAGATTTTCACTTGGTATCAACTAAGTTTTCCTAATGCTCGACACTTGTTACATTTTGCTTGGCAACAACTAGGTTACTTGGCACACACTAGATTTTCCATTTACTCAACACATACTAGCAATCTACTCGGCATTAACTTACTTTTCTTGGCACCCACTATAGACTTTATTTGGGCTTTACAAATAGTCTTTGTTATAACTTGTTCTTCTAAAGTTCTTAAGTGTATCCAACCTTTGTATCTTCAAGTATATTACCAATACATTATTTCACCATTAACTTAACTGATCATTGTACTTCATTACAAAATCATAACTCAACCTTTCCTCTAGGTGTTGTTGTTACATCTTATTGATTAAATCCTCTTCATCAATCAACTAAGTGATAGTGCTTGGATCTTATAAGCAATTGTATTATTAGCAAATAGCAGGTTTAACATCAATGACAAAAAAATGATTGAAACATACTTCTTCAACAATTTTATTGATCTTTTGAATTAGATTCCAACATACTAACCTTCAAAATATTATCAAAGTTTATATGAAAAAATCTTCTATTCCATAAATAATTGTTATGCACCTTTACAACCAAACATCTTATTTCTATAGGGTTCAATTGAAAGACATTACCTCTAGATTGTGTACTAATACCAATCAACTTACCATATTTATCCTTGATAATCCATGTCTTCTCTATGAATTGCAATTGATGTCATTTATCAACCAACTATCCAATGCTCAATAGATTATCCTTTAATCCATCAACAAAATAAACATCATCAATGTTAGTCTTTCAATCAAGAGTAATAGATCATATTCCCTTCATATAACAAGTTGTAATGTTACCAACTCTGACAATCCCTCCATCATGACTATTGAAATTTAAAAAGTTATTCATGTCACCAATCATATGATGCAAAAAAGCATTATCTATGATCCAATCATCTTTCTTTTCAACCTATGAAACTAGGGTTTTCTCTTATTTAACTTATTCTTTGATAGATACAAATCATAGCTCACCATCACTTTCACTCTGAACTCTTTCATCAGATCCATCATCTTAATTTTCATATAAAAAACTTCTAGGCCTTCTAGATTTGAAATTATTTTTATAATTTTTCTCTATTTTTGGATACTTGGAAGCATAATAACCTTAAATTTAAAGATTCTCTTATCGTAGGGTTCTCTCCTTACAAGTAGGACAATTCCATCTTCAATTATTTTGTCCTCCTTAGATGTAGATATGATGCTACTAGAATAGTCTTCACTAGTGCTTGCACTTCTTAATAAAGAAGGGTTAACACTTAATACACTAAAAGTTATTTCCACTATTAAAAATTCTCTAGATTACTTTAATCTCACTTCTGCTACTTCCAATCTTCTAATTAGAATCTCTCTGGTAAACTCATCAGTACAAAGTGTCAATTGCTCAATCATTTTCAATGGCTATTTGAATGGTAGTGCCAAGATCTTCCATACAATCGCATCTTCATCTTAGATCCACTTCAAGACTTAATCCCTACAATAATTTTTGATATTCTATGATATAGCTTCTTACATACCCATCTTCCATCATTTTAGCATCTTGAAACAAACATATCCAACTCTACAATCTAATTCTTTTAGCATGATTATCACCTTGAAATGTATATTCTAAAGCTTCCCAAATTGCATGAGATGCTTCTAAGGATTTGACCTGACTATATTTTTTCTTAGGAAGAGTTGTCAATAATGCTTCTTTGAAAAGAATATTTCACATAAATAGATCTCTTTTAGCTTTACTACAATCTTTAGGTTTTCTTTCTCACACAATCTTCTTCCCATTATTTTTCATTAGCCAATATCCTAAACCTATACATGTAAAATGAGTCTTCATCTTTTCCTTCTAGTTGTCATAGTTAACTCCATCAAATTTAAGACTTTATTTTATGAAGTGACCCATCATTGATCTCCTTAAATTGTTAAGCTTTTCCTTCAAAGACCTGATGCTCTAATACCAATTCTTAGAAAGTAAAGTCGACCTAGATAACATAGAGGGGGTGAATCAATTATCTAATTAATAAAACATTTATCAACCTTATCAATCCTTGTCTATGTAAGAAATATAACCAACAACCATAAAAAGATACACAGACACAATAACACCATATATGTTAACTAGGGAAACCCTTGATTAGAGAGAAAACCTTGGTGGGGATGGTACCCACAAAATGATGTACTAATATAAAAGTTCCTTGTAAGAGGAAAAACTCTGTTGGGAGCCAATAAAATAAATTTAGTACATATTAGTCCCTCTTAGGAGACTTTGAATCCCTACTAGGAGATTTCAACCCTATTAGGAGTTGTGCCAACTCCAATTGTAACACCCTGCTAAGAAACCCATAAGAAATTAGCATATTATGTCACTAAGTTTGCTAAACATTTTTTTTAAAGATTAATAACAATAAGAGATAGCATAGAAAAAGCAATAACTCACATGCATACATAAGCAATACATTAATAGTTACATCTCTTAAGGGTTCCATGAAGTTGAATCACATATAATTTTTATCAAGATTAATTTTGATACATAACAAAGTCAATATCATAAGATAACCATAAGTACAAAATCAAATCAAATGATATACAAGTACATAAGATGTCACATGGCATAACCATTGTCTATACAAGTCACATGGTATGAAATTCTAAAATAATATATATCATGATAAGGTACAACATCTCATAAGATCTCCAATAATCAAAGTATAGTAAATCAACATATGACCATAGAGAAAAATCACAAGATTAGAAGAATGGAAAAACTACACAAGTTCATCCAACAATGTGTTGGAGTCGAGGAAAGCCAACTCTGAAGACGCCCAAGATCACCTGCATGCAAGAACCTGCCAAAGAGAAGCCAAGAAAGGGAAGAGCATGGAGCAAGGGCAAAAACCCTAAATGGACATGAGAGACAAATGTGCAAACACAATGAAAATGTATTTACAATATACAATATGATATATGTTGTGAAAATACAAAGAGGGAGCCCGCTTATAAAGAGCTCATGGAAGCTTGTAGAACAAGCTAGAAGGTGGTAGAAGATAAGATTGACAACTCAGCACATATCCACAAAAAGTGGAATATGCTAAAAAAGGAGAAAACTCTCGAGTTGTCAACAACTAACCACTACATGCATTAAATACTAAATATTAAATAAATGCATGACCTAAGTAAGCTTAAGCAAATAGAATAAATAATTAACAATTAATTATTTACTCTAACACAATGACATCTAGTTGTCAGATCTAAATGGTAAAAAAAACACTACCACCCAACCTCGTGGAACCTAAATGACCCATGCCCATTGTGCTAAGGAGATAATCTCAACTCCCAAATGGATAACAATCCAAAAGTCACAATGAGATTCTAGGTCAATGAAATCCTCATAACATTCTATCTCAAAGGTACCAAGTATAAAAATAACATCTAATCCCAAAGGCAAAAAATATACATAGGAAACCTACTATGTAAGAGGGAAAGTGTCATCGCATGAGCCAACTCTAAGATTACCCTTGAAGTCTCTTTGTACTCTAGCTCCCAAGTGACTCTATGTGGAATCGATATTAATTCTTATAGATAAGGCATACTGATGAACCAAGCATCCTCTCTACTCCCATCCTAGGATGCACTAGAACTCAAGGCATGGGTGAGGTAATAAAATAACTCTTGTTAATTCATTTAATTGTTAAATTAATGTTTATAATTTAACAGTTATAATTTAATGGTTATTCATAATAATATTTTCTTTATAATAAAATGATGTCACCTCAAAAATATATCTTGATGGGGACACAACCCAAGCACAGAATGGACACAACAAGAAAGGAAAAAATTATTAACTATGAAAATATGCTAGTACACTTAGTGCAGAGAAACAGACTCCAAAACATGCCCTATGAGCTTACAATAGCATAAATCTAGAGATAAATTCTTCTCCCAGTACCTTCTCTTAAACTCCACTTCGAACTGCCTTTTACAATGCTAGAAATGTCCTTAAATAGACTCCAAAGGGTTAAGGATTAGGAATACATTCTAGAAAGTGCTAGTTGGCACCCACCGCCCAAATAGAAGGCTCCAAAAGCCACATTAGAAGTTGGCACAAAATTAGAAGATTCCAAAGATGGTAGCCAAACTTTTGGGAGGCATAACTTTTGAACCGTAGCTCTAATTAACGAACCGTTTACATTTCTGAAAAGCTCTCAAAGCACTCTATAGCCCTATGGACTAGCTTCACTCATCCCCCATTTTTTGGCCATATTTGAGGTCATTTAATGCCCTGAACCTAACTTGGAAGCATTCTTAGGAGGTCTCCAAAAATTGAAAAACTGCAATAACTTTCAAACCGTGGGGCCTTTTGACCTGATTCTTTTTCTCAAATATTCTAAATTACAATTACAATAATCCGACCAATTTACACCTTCTAGTTTACCAAAATGATGGCTCAATTACATACTCCTATTTTTTTGGCATTTACATGTATTCCAAGGTGATTAAAAACTCTAACCTAGAACACTGATAGTGGAACTGTGAGAGTTGGAACCTTTATTTGACCCAAATGGGTATCCAGAAATGAAAACACATGAAACAGAAACTAAATCTAAGTACATTTTTTTGGGTGACACAAGATTGCCCTTATACCTCTGGATGCTCTTGCATCATATCTACATGTACATAGATAGATATAAACCATAATATTTTTTATTTATAACCTTTAAATCTTCTTCCATCCTTTTATTCTTTTTCTTACTTAAAACTAATTGAACACTTGGCACATTTATTTGGCATCCAAGAGCAAAGAAATTTCTTTTATGTTATGGCTTCTTGGAAGCCAAAGAGTCCTTTAACCTTTAATGTATATCATGAGGTCAGGAGAGATGGAGGATATACAAAATTACATTCCCAACTTCCTTTCATATTTTTTATTTCCTTGCTCATTTCTGGCTTCCATCTATAACCTAATACTCTACAAATACAATTCAAATATATGTAAATTCCATTTGAAACCTCTTCATGTTATAGCAGTGCCATTCTTTTTATAGTCTTTCGTATGTTATTTCTTCCTTATTGAAGTTGTGATTGTATTTACACACTATGGTTACACCTAGCAAGAAAATTGAAGAAGAGTTGATATATAAGCATTTAGCAAGACTCCAAACATTTCCAAAATTATATCAGGTTATGTGGTCTATCAACTTCAAGTAATTTTATGAATTTTATTATTAGCTACTACTATATACCGAACTCCTTAGTAGTAGACAACTATTGTATAGTCATCATGCATAAGTATCATCAATTGACCCCCTTAAGAAGGATTTGTTATCAAAATAATAGTAAAGTATCCATGACATAGAATCATATTTTATATATGCCATTGATAATTAGAACCAAATGATATTTTCTACAAGTCTTTAAGAATGTATTTCTTCAAATCACATATTGTGAAAAGCTAGAAACATATAATATTCATGATTTAGTTGAGAATTAATAGATAGAGCCAATTGCTCTGAGATTCTGAGAACCTAAGACTCATTGACTATATAGCCATGGAAAAGGTGAGATGAAATATCCAATGAAATGAAAGTGAAATCAGATACGATACAATAAATCTAAATATTTTTAATTAATAGCTTGTGCTTTTCCATATTGTCATTCCCCTATTGTCAAGTTGAGTGGTGGTGATTGAGTCATTGAACCCATCAAAAAAACCTTGGCTAAGGTTATTTAAAGGTATTCTTGTCATCTAGGATCACTTGATGCCATTGGTCCCCATCCATAACTATGCAAACATTCTAAACACTAGAAAACTCAAGTGGCTAGACTAAATTATTTTGTTTGATCAAAAATAATTATAGTTTATATGTGACAAATAGTTTTTCATAACAAAACAAAGACTATTTATAAAGAGTTTTTCCCAACAATTTATTTGAACAAATAACTAAATTTTTTTTCTTAGGTCATTAATTGTTTAATTACCAATGATTAAATCATAATTATTTAAAATTAATTATAATTATGATTGATCAAAATAATTAATTAACCAAAAAATCTTAATCATTAATAGATATAAATTATAACCGTTAATCATTTGTTTGCCATCTGAGATCACTTGATCTTAGTGGTGTCAGTTATTCAAACTTGTTTGTCCATAATTGTATAGACAATCTAAACACCGGAAAGCTCAGGTGGCTAGAACAAAAGTATCCCAAGCCCAATCCTGGGGTAGGGAGGGCCTTTCTAATTCAATAGATTGTGTGGGGATAAGTATGGTCTAAGGTTGGGTGGTTAAGCCTAAATCAATGCTTCTCCCCTTGCCGAAAGTTGAGGCTTACACAACCAACTAAAGACTCATCGGATAATGCTTGTATGTTTTCTTTTCTTCTATTCATGTTAAGCATTTTCATTACCTGTATGTACAAATAGATAGTTAAATTTAGTTAAATTGATCACTGATATAGTTATTTTAGTTAATCATTATTCTAGCTATTTTAGTTGATCATTGATACAATTTTTTTTAGTTAGTCATTAATATGGTTATTACATTTGATCATTGATTTAGATATCTCAGTTGAACATGATTATTTTAGTTAATCATTGGTAGTTAAATAGTTAATGACCTATGAAAATGAATTCAATTATTTGTTCAAAAAATTGTTGGGAAAAACTCTTTATAAATAGTCTTTATTTAGTTATGAAAAGGAATTCAATTATTTGTTCAATAAATTTTTGGGAAAAACTCTTTATAAATAGTCTTTATTTTGTTATGAAAATAAATTTGTTACCTATGGTATCAGAGCTACTAGGTTTAGCACTGAACCTAGGGCACACTACCTACCATGTAAACCTAAAAATTCTTAGAATAATTATATAGGATACAAGTATGTAAAATACCCTACAAGAAGGCTTGACATCCCATCTTCTTGTATTTAATTAAAAACATTCCAAACTTAGATTACACTTGTTTCTCTATACCCCAAGACAATGAAACTATGAATCAGGCCTTGCAACAAATAAAGTAGGAAAGAGTCAGGTGGACTCCTACTAGTAAAGAAACATATATGAACAAACTAATTCAAAATTGGAATGCTTTTCAGGGAAACTGTCTTCTTCATTTTCATAGATCTTGGATGGTGCAGGATATGTACAAATTTGAATCAGAACTGAATGCTGAAATTTAGATTCCATAATGTAAACATCCTTCATAGAGGAAAAACTTTGTAAATAAGGCTTCCATGAATGCAATAGCAAAAGAATTAAAGTTAATTAAATAACTTGGTTTTATATTCAATCAAAAACTCTTTTAATTATTTGTAGGCACACTTAAAAATATATATACAATAAATTGACACAAAATTTTGTAAATTTCTAGGTTAAACCATTAAACAAAAAAAATGAGCAATGATGAGAACATTGCAGGTCATGACATGGTCCATGGAAACACTGATTTATTACTTCAAATTTTGCAAGAAATTCAATTGAAGTTGGATAATATGGAAAAAAGAATGAATGAGATGGTTGCCCAGATGGAGCAAAACAAAGAGAAAATGCAATCCTCACCTCCTCCTAGAACAAAGATAAAAATATTTGAACACAACAAGAAAACCTCACAAGCTTCACCCACTCTAACTGAAAAACAAAAAAAACAAGAAATAGTGAGTGATCTATCCATAGATATTAAGAAGACAAAACCATCCAAATTTGTCAATTCTAAATGTGAAGAGGATGCAGAGGCTTGGTTAACCAAAATGGAACAATACTTTGAAATTAGGAACTTTTTAGAAACATCAAAAGAAGTTTGGGGAATATATCGCTTTACTAGAGAAGTTGTTGAATGGTGGGGAAATACCAAGGTTGAGCAAAAAATTAAAACCACTAAAGTTACTTGGGAAAAATTTGTAACCATTTTTAGGAATCGTTGGTTACCCCAAACCTTTTATGACAAAAAATTGTTGGATTTCCAAAATCTAAAGCAAGGAGATATGATTGTACACAAGTACTGGGAGAAATTTACCTGATTACTAAACTATGTACCACCATATCAACAAGATAGAAATTTAAAAATGAGGAAATTCATAATGGGTTTAAAAAATAGAATAAGAGGAGCAGTTGATGTTCTCACTCCTTGTTAGTGAACAGATTGTCTTCCAAGAAAATACATGAAAATTAACTCTAAATGCCTAGATAAGAAGACTAAATCAGCACTAATAGTTGGATAGGTTATCATTGGATTATAACCTTCCTTTGAATTCTATGAGGTACAGCTCCCCATGTGGGATATACAATGAATCAACTACACTACAATTTATAATGCTTTTAAACTGAAAGTAAGAAAGGTTTATAAACATTTATCTGTAAACACAACATAGATGTGAAAAGATCAACTAACTTAAAGAAAATAAATGGAAAATGATACAAAGCTCATTTACTCAACTGTTGCATTACAAATAATGAAAATAGGAAAAGAATATTTCATCCCCCTGAGAAAATGAAGAATCAAAGCTTCAAATAGATATTGATATCAAAACATACTCAAAAAACAACAACACTAAATGCATTCAAAGAAAATTGAAAGTTACACAAAGATAACAATTAGTCAAAAGAAAACTGCCCAAACTCAAAGTCTTTGTGTGCAATTATATTCCAAGTCTCCCTTCTCTAAAATCTAAAAGATAACATAGACTTGATTACATGTTTACATCAAAATTGCCATATGGAAGAAAACAAAATTTCTCTCACTCACATTACATTTCAAAATCAAAATTTCCTTTTTTACTAAACAAAGTTTAGAAAAATATAAAAAATTTCTCTTCTATAGCCCCAAAGTCTTTTCTCTTTTCCTCGGGACTAAAAAACTCAAAAAAACTAGAAAAACTCTTCCCCTATTGTAGTACAAAGTTTTCCATCTAGAAATAAAAGTGGAACCCCCTTTATGTTATATGCTTCTCAATATAAATGATTTCAAAACTGTTAAATGATTCTTGGGAATTAGTATCTATATATAAAAGTATCTTATAAAGGTTACCTTAAACTTTCATAAAATTTTGCATGACTCTTTTTCTCTTTTTAGACCCAACATTGTTATAATGTCCATAGCTTTAAATGACAGATGTGATGTTCTGTACTCGTGATGAGGATTCTATATTTATAAACAAGGCAATTGTATTTAGGATTGGGTCTGACCACAATTTGTCCCTTATTGGTGATTGAGACTTCTCTTTGAGGGACACATTGATCCTTTCAACTATACATCTAAGTACTTCTACACATATTTTTTGACTTATCTCTTTTACTTCTACACATCTATCAATGTGTTCATGTGATTTTGAAACTCTGTTAGGTACCCATAACTCCTTTCAATCATACCTATGATTTCTTATTCACATAAAGTAGAATTGGTTAATCCACTGTGTGTGTGGTGACTTCTCTTTTTACTCTTATTGAAATTGAATAGGGTGTGAGTTCAACATGTTATAGAGATATTTGACATGTTTCTATACTAAAGAAGATGGCTTAATACTCCTTATCTTAAAGCTTAATTCCTTGATTGTGTTTTCTCACATGGAGTCATCACTCTAGAGCTCTACTAGGTTTCGAGACCAGGGGATTAATTAAAAATTGGTGGATATATATTGGTTTGTCATGTTGCCATTGAATGTTGACATATTGAAGATGATCAATCAATCCTTATCAACTGTGAGGTTGTGTGCCTAAATTTTTGAACAGGCCATGAAATCCTAAATTCGAACCATAACATTCTATCAACCCTTGAACCATTAAATCAAGACTAAACTCGACAATCAAACATGAATTATGAACTTTTCTAAATTAACGAATCTACATTTTGAACCATGAATATAAACTTTTCTTGTATTGAACCTACAAGATGGATCATTTAAACCACTAAACCACTTCAAACTAATTTGAACCATGGTTTAAAGGGGTTCAAAACCATAAATTTTAAATATCGAGTCCATATTGGTTACCAACAGGGGCTCTAACTGCGAGACCATTTTTGGTGCAAAAATAAAGAATTCTAGCAATCTCTAGCAAAAGACAAGTGCCTTATCTGTTGGGAAAATAGAGTCACCAAGAAGAGGAAACTAAGAGTTGCTCACAAAGAGGGTGGAGGGGAGTTGGGAAAATCCAACTAACCAAAAAACTTAAACTATCAGCAAGCATGAAGCTTGCACATTATTCAAACTAACACCACACACAACAAAAACATATTTACAAAATATATGCATAGGTAGGAAGCAAAACCTTCCACAAAACCAATAGTAAGAAAAGAATCACGTGAATCCATTTACTAGCTGGGAGAAGTAGGAGCCTTTTTGCATCAGCAAATCATGCCTCAATAGAGTAGCTCTGAACCATTGCTTTCTGGAGATCTCTTCAATGCTAAAACTCAAGCTCACAGCATGTAAAATTTTTGCAACCCAACATTCTATCCCAAACAACCAAAGCTCATTGTAATATTCTTCATCTTCAAGTGGCCTTTCTACATCATTTTTCAAATCAAGAAAGGTTTTTAATTGGGAAAAACAATATTTAGGAAATTCTTCATTAGCCTCCCAACTATTGCTTACAGTGACCCACTTATTATCATAACCATGAGAATAATGTTTCATATCATCAAATAGAGAGAATTCATATAACATGGGATAAAATTTATCAAAATGGATTTCTCCAATTCTATCAAGAATGGGGGCATCATCAAATATGTAAAATATTTGATCTTTCTTTTCTCCCAATGCATCTTTGGATTTGACAATATTATCTTGAATAGAATCACACCCTAAAAAATGAAATGAATCACCAAACAAACTCTCACAACCTATTTGTTTTGTATTCATACCTTGACTCTCTAAAGAGAAATCTTCTTGCCCAAGAGATGATATAAATCTACATTTGATGTTTTCTTCTTCCTCGTATGTGAGAGTATCACCCAATATTTTGATATAGTTGCCAACTAGCTAGAAACCAAATCCAACCTTTCCTCTTTCCATTAGAGTTTCAACATTCTCTAATATGGAAGAGTTGAATAGATTTTCATCATTTAATGATGAATCTCGAGGCTGAAATAGAGGATTTTCTCTGATAATAGCATTCTCATAAAAACCCATGGGCAAGAAAAGTGGAATGAGTTCACTCCATCTGACTTTATCTTCCATATTTTTAGACTTTTCTTCACTCTTCCTTGCTGCTATTGAATTTGGTTGAATTTGGATTGCCTCCACTTGAAGTGTAACACAATCATCTTCTTGAAAATTGTCCAACTTAGAGGTGTACAGATCTATCTTTGTTTCAACATTCTTGTCATTTTGAATGAAGGTTTCATGCTGAAATTTATCATTTTCATAGTCATCCAGTGATTCTCTCTTCTCAAAAATGGTGGGAGAATCTTCTCTTTTCTCATCTTCTATGCATGATGAAAAATATTTCACTTCTTTACTCTCAATTAGGTCTGGACCAACAATTAAAACATGCATAGAGGGATTCTCTTTATGATAACACCTTTCCTCTTCTTTTATTTCATTGCTGCTAGGATTCTCACTCTCAATTCGAGTTTTCTTTTTCTTCCATGTCTGGTTTTCTTATGGGTGATTTGGATTCCTTTCTCACCCAGAACTAAATAATTGCATGAGATGAAATGTGAAGATATAACTAGGACTTCATCATCATCCACCTCTAAATGTTTCCTCAACCAAGATGCTTTCTCCTCAAGTTCTTGCAAGTCTTTCAACTTGTGAAATCTTGCACAGAAGCTTTTCCATAGCATCCAAGATGTGGCATCATCTTCTATGCTTATGTTATTCCTGACAGCTTGGGAAATGCTTTCTTTATAGTTGTCCACAAATTTTCATATCACTTTATCATCCATTTGATAAAGCTCTAGGAGAGAAGGGTTTTGTCTTGATCTTCACATGACTTTTATAGTTGGCATGATCTTTGCAATAGAGTCACCGATCTCTTGCACATGGAGATAATCATCAAACTGGAAAAAAAAATATTAATATTGATTTTCATTTTTGAATCCCTAGTAGAGTCGCCAAAAATTTATTAGTGAATAGATTGTCTTCCAAGAAAATACATCCAAATTAACTCTAAATGCCTAGATAAGATGACTAAATCAGCACTAATAGTTGGATAGGTTATCGTTGGATTGATAACCTTCCTCTAAATTTTATCAGGTACAGCTACCCATGTAAGATATATAATGAATAAACTATAGTACAATTGATAATGCTTTTAGCCTGAAAGAAAGAAAGGTTTACAAACATCTATCTATAAACACAACATAGATGTGGAAAGACCAACTAACTTAAAGAAAATAAATAGCAAATGACACAAAGTTTATTTACTCAACCGCTACATTAGAAATAATGAAAATAGGAAATGAATCTTCCATCCCCCTAAGAAAATGAATAATCAAAGCTTCAAAGAGATCTTGATATCAAAATGTACTTAGAAAATAACAACACCAAATGCATTTAGAGAAAACTGATAACAATGATTGAAAATAAAACTACCCAAACTCAAAATTTTGGTGTGTAATTATCTTTGAAGTCTCCCTTCTCTAGAATTTAAAAGATAACAAAAACGTCATTACATGTTTGCATCAAAATTTTCATATGGAAGAAAACATAATTTCCCTCCCTTACATTACATTTCAAAATCAAAATTTCATTTTTTACTAACACAAAGTTTAGAAAAATATAAAACTTTGTTCTTTTACAGCCCCAATGTTTGCTCTCTTTTCCTTGAAAGGACTGAAAATTTTGAAAATTTTGAAAAAAGGTATTCCCCTAATGTAGTACAAAGTTTTTCATCTAGAAATAAAAGTGGAACCCCCCTTATGTTATCTACTTCTCAATATAAATGATTTCAAAACTATTAAATGGTTATGATAACCAATTCTTGGGAATTAGTATCTATCCATAAAAGTATCCTATAAGGATTACTTTAAATTTTCATAAAAGTTTGTGTGACTCTTTTTCTCTTTTTAGACCCAAAATTTTTTAATGTCCATAGCTTTAAATGAGAGTTATGATTTTTTGTGCCCGATATGAAGATTCTATATTTATAAATGAGGCATCTGTATTCAGGATTGGGTTTGACTGCAATTTGTCCCATATTGGTGATTGAGACTTCACCATTTTCTTTCATCTTAATGATGATGTCAATATGTCAAGCCACTTAGTAATATCATCATGCTTCACTAAACAACTGGGATCAATTATGATGTTAAAAAGCTTAAACATTTTGAGCTCTACCATGATGATTGGTCTTTTGGAAACTCTACATCACCATGGATGTACACAATTTCAAGCCAATGAACCAACTTTTAACATATGATCATTAGGATAGGATCTGGTAGAAATGGGGATTTTTCTTTGTAGATGAGTGTTTCATCATTCTCCTTCATTCCTAAATTATTTGATCTAATAGGGGCATCTACTCAAACTATGTCCTTAAAACAAACCCTTGACATCAATAACAAAGCTTTGATCGAGTATGGAAAGCATCATGGGTTAGATGACTTAAGGTGAGAGCAACATCTTCACTATATGTGATAGATTCATGACATAGACTATCAATGCTCCTGTGTATCTATTAAGAAAACTCAATCTCATTCTAAGTTGCAGAGATAATGAGATGAAAATTGGATTTTACCTCCAAGCTCGATATTTGTTTAATCTTTTTCCACCAATGGAACTTGTATTAAAATGTATTGAGCACCCTCTCTACTCTCCATGTGGCATTAGTATTCTATACTATATGAATGGCTCACACTTTATGATTGAAACCTCAATCTGTGGGATCACAATCTAAACTCAAAGTTATTGATAGTATTGATCTTCACTATAAGAATGGAGATTTCTTTGAGGGACACATCGAGCCTTTCAACTATACATTTGAGAACTTCTAAACATATTTTTTGACTTATCTCTTTTACTTCTACACATCTATCAATGTGTTCATGTGATTCTAATACTCCTTTAGGTATCCACGACTCCTTTCAATCATATCTATGACTCCTTATTCACATAAAGTAGAATCTATTAATCCATTGTGTGTGTGGTGGCTTCTCTTTTTACTTTTATTGAAACCAAATAGGGTGTGAGTTAAACATGTTATAGAGATATTTGTCATGCTATTATACTAAAGGAGATGGCTTAATACTCTATATTTTGAGCTCAATGCCTTGATTGCATTTTCTCACACAGAGTTGTCACTCTAGAGCTCTACTAGGTTCATTACTAGGGGAATTAATTGAAAACTAGTGGATATATGTTGGTTTATTATGTTGCCATTGAATGTTGACACATTGAAGATGATCAATCAATCCTTATCAATTGTGAGTTCATGTGCCTGAATTTTTGAATTGGCCATGAAATCCTAAATTCAAACCACAATATTGTGTCAACCTTTGAACCATTCAATCAATACTGAAATCAAAAACTAAACATGAATTATTAACTTTTCTAAATCAATGAATTTGCATTTCAAACCATGAATCTAAACTTTTCTTGTACTAAACTTGATGGATGGATCATTGAACCACTAAACTACTTCGAACTACTTTGAACCATGGTTCAAAGGGGTTCAAAATCATAAATCATAAATTTTAAATACCGAGTCCATATTGGGTACTAACACTCCTCAAACCATGGAAGAACCTTTAGAGAAGATTGTCTAACAAGAATATAAAATCAAGAGAGATGACTCCATTTAGGGTAATAAAAGGAAAACAAACTAAAATATAGAAGGTACAAATACTAGATCTTGAAAGAAACATTTTAAGGATTATAAGTTTAGCAAGCCAGAATCAAATATTTTAAAAGTAATTTTAGTACAAGTAAAAATAATAAGAGCAATGAAAAGAAGGGGCCACCTTTGGGATGTTACAATTGTGGGGGAGATCATTATGCTAATAAATACCCCCATCAAACCCAACACCAATCAACTACACTGACCACCTCTTCCACAATAGCAACATGTTTATCAGCAAAAGATCTATGTAGCCCTTGACAATAGACAAGCAGAACAATAGATAGGCCTGATTAAAACTCTAGGTAAGATCTACATGAATCTTGTCTCTATTTTAGTTGATACTAGAGCTTTTGAATGTTTTATGTTACCTAAACTATTAGTAGATTTCCAAAGACATCTAGTTATATGGAAAAATGATGGACAATCAAGTATGCAAACTAGTCAAGGGCTATAGTAGAGTAGCGTTTGTTTGAGGCTCAGATTGACTTTCTAAATTTCTCCACTAAATTGAATCTGTATGTAGCACCTCTTGGGTCTTACAACATTATTATAGGCATTAATTGGCTCAGTGAGCATAAGGCCAAGGTGGATTCTCTTGCTAAAACTACAGATTGTTTGGATGACCAAGGAAAACTTGCAAGCATAATAGGGATTAAACATGACATTAGATCAAACTAGATATCTACCATGCAACTTAAGAAGTGTGGAAGAAAAGCCTATGATATTTTTGCAATAAGAGTTGAAGATATGAGAGATCTTACAAACACCACATATGGAGATGACTACAGTTTTTGAAGATGGGAAAATCAGAGAAAAATTAAAGGAATATTTTGAAGAAAAATATCCCTACCTAATGAATTATCAAGATGTGTTTCCCAAATAACTCCCTGTTCTACCTCCATCCTTAGTCTTTGATTTTATCATAGATTTGTTACCAACAGTAGAACCTATTTCTTGAGCACCATATCCAATGACCACCACTGAATTAATGGAGTTGCAAATATAATAGATATGTTAAACAAGAAATTGATTCAACCCAGTGTATCACCATGGAGAGCCCCGATATCTTTTGTTAGGAAGAAGGATGGAACTATGATATTATGCATAGATTACAAAATTCTCAGTAAGGTTACTATCATGAACTGGTACCCACTTCCTAGAATTGATGACCTCTTTGATCACATGAAATGTGCTATAGTGTTTTCAAAGATTGATTTTAGTTTAGGATATCACTAGCTTCATATTAAGGATGAAGATCTTCACAAAAGTGCATTCAAAGCTAGCTATGGGCATTATGAATTCACAGTGTTACCTTTTAGGTTAACCAATGCTCTAGCAACTTTTACAAACTTAATGAATAGCATATTCTAGAATTGTCTAGATAAGTTTGTATTAATATTTATAGATGATACCCTAATCTATTCAAAGAATGAGGTAGAACATCAAGAACATTTGGAAAAAGTCTTACAAGGGTTAAGAGAGCATAAATTATATGGAAAATTGTCTAAGTGTGCTTTCTATCAAAAGGAAATTTAGATTTAGGACACATTATATCACCCCAAGGAATGGTTGTAGATCTATAAAAAATCATAAGGAATGGCTTATACCTAAAAATGTAACAAAAGTTAGAAGTTTCATGGGATTTATAGGGTTCTATAGGAAGTTTGTTAGGAATTTCTCCAAGATAACCTACCTAATTACATCACTTCAGAGAAAGGGAAGGAAGTTTGTATGGTTGGAAAAATGTTAATCAACTTTTGAATACTTGAAGGAAAAGTTAACTACAACACCTATATTAAGAGTACTTGACCCACAAAATAAATTTTTTGTTATAACTAATGCGTCAGGAGGAGTAGGAGGTGTGCTAGTGTAGGATGAGTAGGTAATTGCATACAAATCTAGGAAATTGAAGAATTAAAAAAATTATGCCCCTCATGATCTAAAATTAGCAGCTATTTTTCATGCTCTTCAAATGTGGAGACATTATTTGATTGGAAAAATTTTGATCCATGACCTAACCATCATAGCCTAAAATATATTTTTACTCAACCAAATCTTAATGCTAGACAAAGAAGATGACTAGAATTTTTAGTAGACAACGAATTTGACATAAGTTACATCAAGGAAAAGGTAATCAAAGTGATAGATTCTTTAAGTAGGAGGAGACACGTTACTATAATGGATACTATAAATTTCAAATTAAAGGACCAGATTTTACAACATCTAGAACATGATGAATTTTATGCAGAGATTAGCCTAGTTCTTATCAGAGACCCACAAGACTCCAAGTATTCAAAATTTAGGATAGAAGAGGATGGATTGTTATGATATCATGATAGGATTTATATACCTAACAAAAATGAACTTTGGAGAATGATTTTCAAAGAATCTCATTCAACTCCATATTTAGGACACCCTGGAATAACTAAAATGTTGTCACATATAAAATCTCTATATTTTTGGAAAGAAATGAAAAGGGAGATAACAAAATTTGTGGCAAGATGCTTGGAATGCTAAAGAGTAAAATCAGAACATTGATAGCAATCTGTCTTTTGCACCCAAATGAGGTACCAGAATGGAATTGGCAGATAATCTCCATGGATATAATACAAGGATTGCCTATAACTCTAAATAGAAACAATAAAATTCTGGTAGTAGTAGATAGATTGAAAAAATTTGTTCACTTTATACTAAGAAATCTAACCGATGGAGCATCATAAATTGCTCATAAATTCATAAAGAAATTTTTCAAATTGCATGGAGTTCTAGAGAAAATTAATTTCAAATTGGGATGCTAGGATAACTTCTAGATTTTGGAAAACATTATTTTCAGCATTAGGGATTAAACTAAACATCAGTTCAGCTTATCATCCCAAGATAGATGGTCAAGTAGAAAGAGTAAACTAGGTATTAGAAGACCTTTTGAGAGTTTACTGTGTGGATTGGCAATACTAGTGGGAAACATATTTACCTTTGGTAGAACTTACTTATAATAATTTCTACCAATTCACCATTACAATGGCCCCCTTTGAGGCTCTATATGGCCACAAATGTAGAACTCCTATGAGATGGAATTGATTGGAAGATAGAATTATTGTTTGACGTAAAAAGCTTAAGAAAATGGAAGATCAAATAATCCAAATTCATCATAGATTGAAGGAAGCCAATGAGAGACAAAAAAGTTATGCAAATGAAAAAATAACACCTAGGGAATTCTCAGTAGGATAAAAGGTTCTATTAAGAGTAAAACCTCAGAAGAGTACTATCAAGTTTGGTAAGAATGCCAAGTTAGCCCCAAGGTATGTGAGACCCTTTGAAATATTAGATGTTATGAACCCAGTAGCCTACAGAATTGTCTTACCACCAACCCTTGCAAGGATGCATGACATCTTCCATGTGTCATACCTTAAGAAATACATTACTCATCATGATAATATAATTTATTGGAACCTATTACAAGTGTAGGAACATGGGGTGGTGGAAATAGAACCACTCAGAATACTCAAGGTACATAAGGTATGCCTACAAAATTGAGAGGTGACTCAATGCAAAGTATAGTGGGATCAACATGTAGAAGATAATGCCACCTAGGAAGATTATCACAAAATCTTTCAAAAATATCCTCATCTTTTCTCTAGGGTTAGAACCTGAACCTTTTCTTTCTACAAATATTCTGAATAGATATTGTTTAAGTTTTGTTTTGATATTCATCAAGGAAAATGAAAAATTTAAGGGGGAGGGTATAATATATCCCAAATTTTGACCTAATTTTAAATTTTCTCATAGCTATTAGATTGAATGTAATTTTCTTTCATGATCATGTAAAGTAGGTAGTTATTTATACCATTGTATTAATTGTTTAATGATGGTTATTATCGACTATTTGTCACGTGATGTTTAGTAGTTACTTGATTTTGGAATTATAGTTAAATGATTAAATTCTTTTAAATGTTAATATGAAAATTATTATGGAACTTGTTATTATCATGGAAATTTTGCATGAGTGATTGAAGGAGAAGATGAAGGAGGGAAGCATTGCTAAATGGGATTAATGAAATGGATACTAGCTTAGTCCAGTCATCAGGTTGACATGCATGACCCTAAACTGCCTTTCTAAGGACCTAGCAACTTGAACTTTAGGATACATTAAATAAATAATTTAAAATATAAGATAATTAAATTAGAATATAATATGAAACCTCAAAATATTTTGAATGATTTTTCACCATATTATTATAATATATAACTATGTATGTACACATAGATATAAAATAAAGTGACACCATAATATTATTTTCTTTATAATAAAATGGTGCCACCTCACCGATATATCTATGTACATAGATAGATATAATCCATAATATTTTTGATTTATAACCTTCAAATCCTCTTCCATCCTTTTTTTTTTTCTTTCTTAAAACTAATTGAACACTTGGCACATTTATTTGGTGTCCAAAAGCCAAGAAATTTCTTTTATGTTATGGCTTCTTGGAAGCCAAAGAGTCCTATAGCCTTTAATATATCTCATGAGGTCAGGAGAGATGGAGGATATACAAAATCACATTCCAGACTTCCTTTCTTATTCCCAATTTCCTTGCTCATTTTCAGCTTCCATCTATAACTCGATACTTTGCAAATACCATTTGAATCTCTACAAATTCCATTTGAAACCTCTTCATTTTTATATTAGTTCCTTTCTTGCTACACTCTTCCATATGTTATTCCTTCCTTGCTGAAGTCATGATTGTATTTACACACTGTGGTTACACCTGGGAAGAAAATTGAAGAAGAGTAGATACATAAGCATCTAGCAAGACTCCAAACATTTCTAGAATTATATCAAGTTATGTAATCCATCAACCTCAAGTAATTTTATGAATTTCATTATCTTCTACCACTATATATTGAACTCCTTAGTAGTAGGCAACTATTGTATAATCATCATGCATAGTATCATCAATTGACACTCTTAAGAGGGAGTTGTTATCAAAATAATAGTAGAGTATCCATGACATAGAATCATATTTTATATATACCATTGCTAATTAGAACCAAATGGTATTTCTACAAGTCTTAAAGAACATATTTCTTCAAATCGCTGATTATGAATAGTTGGAAACATATAATATTCATGATTTAGTTGAGAATCAATAGATAGAGTTTATTGCTCTGAGATTTTGAGCACCTAGGACTGACTGATTGTATAGCCATGGAAAAGGTGAAGAGTTGAGATGAAATCTACAATGACATGGAAGTAAAATCATTTATAATACAATAAATTTAAATATGTTTATTTAATAGCTCATGCTTGACCAATTGTTATTCCCGTCTTGTCAAATCAAGTAGTGGTGATCGAGTCATTGAACCCACCAAAAAAACTTTGGCCAAGGTTGTTCAAAGGCATATTTTCGATCTAAGATCGCTTGATGTCAGTAGTACTGGTTATTCAGACATATCCATCCATAGTTGTGCAGACATTTTAAACACCAGAAAGCTCAGGTTGCTAGACTAAAAGTATCTCAAGCTCGATCCTAGGGTAGGGTGGGCCTTTCTAATTAAATAGATTGTGTAGGGATAAGTGTGGTTCGAGGTTGGGAGGTTAAGCCTAAGTCAATGCTTCTCCTCTTACTAAAAGTTGAGGGTTTCACAAAAAACTAAAGACTCATTGGATAATACTTGTATGTTTTCTTTTCTTCTTTTTCATGTTAAGCATTTAAGTTACTTGTATGTAGAAATAGATAGTTAAATTTAGTTAAGGTTATCATTGATATAGATATTTTAGTTAATCATTATTCTAGTTATTTTAGTTGATCATTGAGATAATTATTCCAATTAATCATTAATATGGTTATTAAGTTGATCATTGTTTCAATTGATCATTGATTTAGATATCTTAGTTGAACATGGTTAGTTTAGTTAATCATTGGTAGTTAAATAATTAAAAACCTATGAAAAGGAATTCAATTATTTGTTCAAATAAATTGTTGGGAAAAACTCTTTGTAAATAGTCTTTATTTTTTTATGAAAAAATATTTGTTACAGTAGACCTCCATGTCCACCCATCTATAGTAAGTGAACATGCACCTACAACCATGAGACTTCAATAACAAGAATAAAGCAACAAAATCTTATTGGCTAGGTATTGGAGTGGATTTCCTCCTTTGATGATCTACTCACACACTCAATATATTCAAGCCTTGATACCAATCTAATGTGGAGCATCTTTGAATTCTTTAAATTGACATACCAAACTTTAATTTCTTTTCATCGATCACTTATTAGAGGTTGGCTTTAACATACCAAAAATTTGTCAACATTTATATTTCCCATTCATAAGTTCTATATAGACCCATTCTTATACCTGGACAAATTTTGAACGAAGAAACAACTCTTTGATCACTTTAGTCAATCTCTGCAAAACTAGATTTCAAGAAGGTATCCTAAAACTAAATATATCCAACAATGGAAATAGATTTTACAATCTCTGCACTAAGACACATTTTGTTGCCATTGAAAATCAATAACAATTTAAGATTGGTACCCTATTATTATGTTTATTCTCATTTAACTTATCCCAAATGAAAGAACTAATACCACATGAAAACTAATTTTAAACTAGTCTCATTACATTAGATTAACTTGGACCAAACATGAGATAATTGATTCATTGTCTTTTACATCAATCTTGAAATTGAGACCCAATTTACTGTAGGATTTGAGCAAAAGTGCATAACAAATTCATGAAGCCCAAGAAAACCTGTCATGGAGAAGAAAAAGACAAGAAGAGGCAAGGGTTTGATCTGAAAATCACAGACGAAGAAGAAAAATATTATTCAACAGATCTTCATAATGAAAAATACAAAGAGATCAATCCTTATAAAAGGAGTTCAAAACCCAAAAAGGGTAACCTAAAGCCTAAAAAGCCTAGGTTGCACAATATAATTAATAAAATATTAATTATATGCACCTACAAGATAGCTTAAGAAAACTAGAGTAATAGGAAACTTATTTAATTAAATCAAAGTGATTTAATTAATAAATGCGAACAAATAATTACTCTAAGACCCCCCCTTAAGCAAAGGTCAGGAGGTAAGCTAACCTAGCATAGCTATGAAAGCAAAAAATTGGGTCCTGGCAACAAGGCTTGATCAGGTACCCAATACAAGAAAATCTATGTAAACCATAGACAAAGGAGAAAACCCAATGGGAAAAATCCCTCTCCAAAAAGAGGTAGCAAAGAATGTTCCAAAAGAAGGAACAAAGAGAGATCATGAAGAGAACCACTAAAGCATGAAAAGTTGCAAAACTCTGTCAAAAGGTGTTGATCTATAGAACCTCCACAAAAATAGAAGGCACAAACCAAGCATGTCTGTATGGTAGATGATCCATCTCACCAAAATGCATAGGTAGTCAACCACTACAATCGCCTAGTATGTAGGATTAGGTACTAAATACATTGCTCACACTAATGAACCATCCAACCAAGGAATCATTAGAACTAACAATATAACCCCCCCTTAATGCAAATGGGGTGAGGTGATAGGCAACTGAAAAGATGGGCCAAAAATCTCCTACAACACAGGAACCAAACACATCAAGAGTGAGGTACAGACACCTATAAAGACACGTGTCATCGACACATCATGAGGCTAATGTCATGGAAGGGACACTCACTTGAAAAAGGAAGAGAGCCTAAATGGAAATCAACTATCCCCCCCATGGCACTTTATAAAATAGTGTGAGTACAACGAATCACAATGATGAAAAAGATCTTAAAATGCAATAGTGGCACTTTATCTCAATGCATTGCATAAATATGCTTACAATGAATATCAACAATGATAAAAAAAAACATAAGGCTGAAACAACATAAGGTAGAGCCCAAAACAAAGCATCTAAAACAACAAAATCGATCCCCAGACCTAAAACAATCAGGATATCCACCAGAATGCTAAAATGCAAAAGATTGAATAGGATGTGTTTGGAATAGAATATGGAACAAAAACTAGCATCACTAGAAAGAGCACAAGAAGAGCTTTTCAGCGATATAAAGAAGTCCAAAAATGGAGATTGGATGCTCAAGATACGCCTCCCAAAGTGTAAAATAGAACATCTAGCTTTGACTGCCAAAATAGATACAGAGAAAAAACCACCAAGCCCTCTGAAATGCAAGAAAAAATAACTTTTTAATATAAAAAAAATTTAAAAATAAAAAATCTTTAAAAAACATCGCCGCCAGCTGAGCAATGGTCAGACGGCACGGAGGCGGTTACTATGGTGGAGCCACCGCGGTGCCACTGCGAAACTATAGGCAAAGCCACCGACAGAGCCGCTAGCGGTGATCGTAGTGGCAAAAAATGCTAAATTTTAATTTTTTTTTCAATTTTTTGACAATTTTTTGCCTTGATCTATGTGCCAAGGGTCATATGGCCTTGTCGGGCAAATTTTTTTGCCTCCCAAATCAACATTGTCCAAATCGGACAAATTTTATATCAAAATGGGTGTTTTGACACCTTCTAAATCCATTTGTAATGTCTGTTTGGCCTCAAACTACTCCAAAAATTAGTGACCCCCTATTTTATCATAAAAAACCTAAAAAAACACCAAATCTAATCTGCCAAACCCTTGTTCTCCCTTTTTCTTGAAACATCGAACAAGCTACAACAAATTTGGCTCTGATACCATGGAGGATTTAAGCAAAAGTGCATAACAAATCCATGATACCCAAGAAAACTTGCATGCAAAAAACCTATAATGGAGAAGAAAAAGACAAAAAGAGGCAAGGGTTTGATCTGAAAATCTCAGACGAAGAAGAAAAATATTATTCAACAGATCTTCATAATGAAAAATACAAAGAGATCAATCCTTATAAAAGGAGATCAAAACTCGAAAAGGGTAACCTAAAGCCTAAAAAAGCTAGGTTGCACAATATAATTAATAAAATATTAATTATATGCACCTACAAGATAGCTTAAGAAAACTAGAGTAATAGGCAACTTTTTTAATTAAATCAAAGTGATTTAATTAATAAGTGCAAGAAAATAATTACTCTAACATTTATCAACTCACCAAATTGGTATTGTGTTGTAGCATATAAAGACAATGAAATTTACCCAAATTGAAATTGGTTCCCAATTACATTTCCATCATAATGTGTCAATATTATGGTTGTTTATATCTTTTAAACAAAAATTCAAGAATTGATACAATTTTGATTTAATAAAATTGATATTGTAACTTATTCTTCAAACAAAATTGATTCTTTTAAAGCCTAGACTAAAACCTCATAAAAAATCAACTCTTGAACATAATATATGAAATTAAATTCATGAATAAAAATAATTAAATTGTTGATATAAGTTTTATTGGTAATTAATTCAAGAAATTGAACAATAGAGAATGAACAGAGAGAAATTGAAACTTTATTTTTCTACCTTCTAATTTTAAAATATAGAATAGAATATTCCAAATATCATCCTCTATTTCATCCTTCAGATGGTCTGGGTTGTATTGCTAGAGCCATAAAATAAATACATTTGTAACCTCTTTGTCCTCTCCAAATTAATGAATTCAACCCCATTTATTATTAATTATGGGTAGTTACTAAGACTCATTTACTTTTCAGTTACATGGTTCTTCTAATTCCATTTGGCATACCAATTAAAAACCTATTGTATTTCATGATAATTTCAATACATCTTGTAAAATTTATAATTTGCAATATTGTGTGTTATAAACATATTTATTTTTTAAATTTCACAATGACATACAAAATAGATCATGTTGACTCAAATCATTATAATGACATAATTTCCCCCACTATTGAGTGTCCCTATACAAATCACCTCGACTTATCTCTCACAAAGAATAATGTGTTACAAGAAATTTCACTTAGAACTTCTCCCTCATAGAGAAGATATCATGTTGGAATTATTTAGAATAACTAAGGGGGATGAATTAGTTATCCAAAGTCCAGATTACAATTAAAAATTTTCACAACTTAGTGAACCCATATCCATAAATCATTTTCATCATGCATGCATGCATGAGATTATGTAATCACTTAAACTTGTAGGTTACTATCAGATCAACTTTGTAGAAATGTAAACATGAAACATAATAGATTCAATAACACATTTGACACAATGATTTAACATGGGAACCTAATTTGGGAAAAACCACTAGTAACATGCTACTCATTCTCAGTCTTCTAAAGTGACACCCTATGAAAGGCCAACCCTGTTAAAGATTACAGTGCATACTATTACATGTGACCTAGTTAAAGGATTTCAATCAACCTGCTACGAGTGAGCCTTGTTAAAGGACTTTAGATCATTCACTTGGAATGTCACCTACTTAAAGGATTTACAAATTACTGTTAGGTCAACCTTAATCCAAAAAATTTACCCTAGACTGATATAATGATTAGAAAGTAATAGTAAGGCTTGATCTAATAACAACTTACAAAACACTTATAGATTATAGATCTCTATTTCAATCCTCCATTTTTCTTGACTTTCACACACTTCATCTCTGATAGTTTTTTCACCCTTCAAGCATCCATAGCCTTAAGTCTTCTTTCTTTGTTTGCCAATACAATCTCTTCACTTAGGTCACTAAATGAAACAATACCCTAGACTCTTTGTCTTATTTAGGTTCTCACACATGACAACCTTTGCTTCTGACCATCCATTTCTATAAATAGAAAATTAAGATCTTTTTCTATTCATTCTCCACCATCCATTTTAGGGTTAGGTCAAGGTAGGATTCAATGAATCTACCCACTATTTCATTTCATCCCTTTCTAGAAACTCCTCCTTTAATCCTTTTTGAATTTACCTCAAAATGGTTTACTATGAATTCCATGTTGGCAAACCATCAACCTTATCCTCTACACAATTTGTTAGGATAAACCACTGACAAAAAGAAAAACTACATGCAAATATAACCAATAATAGAAAATAATAGATCACACAGAAATGAACACAAGGCACCAAGATTTAACGTGGTTCACCCAATCCCTTGGATACGTCCACCAAACTGCAAGTCCAATATTATTACAATCTAGTGATTATAACCTAATTAGAATCCATAATCCCTTACAGCTCAATACTGACACAAGAAGCAATTTTGCATCACAACATAATGAAAATACCTAACCCTAAACCCTTTCGTACAAGTATTTTATCCCATTTTAGGGTTACAACATGTTGGCCATATGTCGGCTACAATGTCAGCCATGGCCCAAAAATTATGAAGTATGTATAGTACTTTCTTGATCAATCACCATAATCTAACAATATCCCACTTGGGGACTGATCAAGCTTCACACTAAACAACAATCTCCCACTTAGAGATGGATTTGGTACCAATACCACTACTACATGGGGCTCCCACTAGATCAAACCACCCTGGACTTTGTTGTTCTTTGATTCATGTTCAATCTAAAATACCAACTGAAGTTGAAGAGAAGTTTAGCTTCTCCCTTATTCCAACCTTTGTCAACATATCTACTAGATTTTCATTTGTATGGATCTTCTCCAGCTTTAGCTATCCATCCTCCAAAACTGACCGAATGAAATGGTACCGCAACTATATGTGTTTGGTCTTAGAATGCAGAGCTGAATTCTTTGCAAGATGAATGGCACTCTAACTATCTATGAACAAATAATTATCCTTTTGAGGATGTCCCAATTCTTCCAAGAAGAACTAAAGCCATATTATCTCCTTGGTTGCCTCTATAGTAGAAACATACTCTGCCTTTGTATCGGATAGAGTATTAATCTTCTATAACCTAGAAACCCAGCTCACAATTGCCCCACCAATAGTAAAGACATAACCTATAGTACTCAACTTGGCATCAATATCCCTTGCCAAATCTGAGTCAACATAGCCCTGTAAATCAGTAGTAGAGCCCCCAAAGTGTAAACACTTATTGGATGTTCCTCTCAAATATCTAAGAATCCACTTGACAGCATTCCAATGCTCAAATCTTGGATGACTCATATACCTTCTAAATGACTCCCACTACATGTGCAATATCTAGCCTAGTACATACCATAGCATACATCAAGCTTCCTATAGCTGAAGAATAGGATACCTTAGACATCTTATTCTCCTCTTCTTGTGTCTTAGGACACATCTCCTTTGTCAATTTCAAATGACCAAGTAAAGGTGTGCTGACAGCTTTAGCATTCTCCATAGAGAAATGTTGCAACACTTTCTCAACATAATCAGCCTGAGATAGTGTTAATGTTATGTTTTTCATATCTCTATAATTCTTCATACCAAGGATTTGTTTTGCTGCCCTCAAATCCTTCATAGAAAATGCATGTGCTAATTGGTGTTTTAGCCCCTTAATATGGTTCCTGTTAGACCCAGCTACAAGCATATCATCAACATATAAACATAAAATAATGTAGCTATCATAATCCAACCTCTTAAAATAAATACAGTAATCTAAATGACACCTATTATATCCATGCTCATGCATAAAACTATCAAATTTTAGATACCATTGCCAAGGTGCTTGCTTCAAGCCATATAAACTTTTCTTCAATTTGCACACTAAGTTCTCCTTTCCTTTGACCTCAAAACCCTATGGCTGAGCCATGTATATTTCTTCATCCAAATCACCATGAAGAAAGGCTATTTTAACATCCAACTACTCTAAATGCAAATATTTAGTAGCCACAAGACTTAAAATAGTACGAATAGAAGTCATTTTAACAATAGGAGAAAATATCTCATCAAAATCAATTCCCTCTTTCTGTGCAAATCCTTTTTCAACTAACCTAGCCTTAAATCTTTTCTTACCTCCTTCCTCTTGTTTCAACCTGTAAACCCACTTATTCAATAAAGCCTTTTTACTTGCAGGAAACTCGCATAGATCCCATGTCTTATTCTTCAGCAAAGAGTCCATTTCATCTTTCATTGCAAACTACCACTGAATCTTAGTATTCACCTACACAGCTTCATCATAACTTTCAGGTTCACCAGCATCAGTAAGTAAAATAAAATAAAAAGAGGGTGAAAATCCTTGTGGAGGTCTAATTTGCCTCGTTGACCATCTAACATTCACTGGTGTGTGTGGTATTTGTTGTTGCAGTTGTTGTACATCATGAGGAATGGCTAGAACATCAACTTTTGGAGTATCATCTAGCACTACATAATCATCTTCTTTATTCTCATGTTGCTGTAACAGATCTTTGTACAACACTTTCTCATTGAATATGACATCCTAACTTCTAACAATTTTAAGATTTTAAAATCCCAAAGCCTATAACCAAATTCATTAATTCCATATCCAACAAAGACACATTTCTTTGATTTAGCTTCTAGCTTGGTTCTATTTTCAGAGTCTATATGAGAAAAAGATTCACAACCAAAGGTATTGAGAAAAAAATAGCTCACCTTCTTACCAGTGCATGCCTCCTCTAGAATACCATAGCCCAAAGGAGTAAAGGGACCTCTATTAATCAAATATACTATAGTATTGATAGCCTTCACCCACATGTGTAAGGGCAACCTAGCATGCAACCTCATGCTCCTTGCATGCTCCATTATAGTTTTGTTCATGTGTTTAGCCACTCCATTTTCCTATGGTGTACTTGGATTAGTTTTCTATCTATGAATACCATTATTAGAGAAATAATCTTCAAATTCATGACTGCAATACTCACCACCATTATCAGATCTATGACATTTTAATTTCTTACTAGTCTCATTTTCAACCAAGCATTTCCATTTCTTAAAAGTTTGAAATACATCAGATTTATGTCTAAGGAAATAAACCCATACTTTTCTAGTTGCATCATCAATAAATGTAACATAATAATGAGAGCCACCAAGGGAAGATACTTGAGCTGGTCCCCATACATCTGTATGCACAAGCTCTAATTTCTCTTTTTTATTTTCCTTCCCACTCTTTACAAAACTCACTCTCTTTTGTTTTCCATACACACAACTTTCATAGAAATCCATATTAACACATTTCAGACCTGGTGAAACTTTCTTTGAATGAAGTACTCTCATACCTTTCTCACTCATGTGCCCAAGTCTGTTGTGCCACAATATTGTATCAAAATCTATAGAAGTTATTTGTTCCCCCTGCTCAACTATAGCAATTGTTCCTGAACATTCATTTTTCTCTAAAAAAATCAAAGTAGAAGGAACAATATGACCTGTAAAAAGATATAAGGTGCCTACTTTCACACCTTTTGCTACTACAAGGGAACCTTTTGAAACCTTCTCATTAAAAGTAATTACACAACCCTCATCACCGAGTTGCCTCGCTGAAATTAAATTCCTACTTAGCCTTGGAACATGTCTTACCTCATGTAGTAGCCAATGATTCCCATTCTACAACTTAAACTTAATCTTTCCCTTTCCAACAATTTGGCAAGGTTCATTATCCCCCAAATAAACAAGCCCAAAATCCCCTTGGACATAATCAATGAAATAACCTCTATGAGGTGTAGCATGAAATGAAGCACTAGAATCTAAAACCCATGAATCATCAACACTTTCTAAGGATAGAAATAAAGCATCCTCTTTGGATTTTTTACTTACCACATTTGCCTCCTTGTCTCCATCTGATTTATCTCCTTCATTTTTCTTTCGATTCCAACAATCTTTCTTTTTGTGCCATGATTTCTCACAGTACCAACGTTCATTTGGTCCTCTCGATTAAGACCTCTTCCCCTTTGACTTTTCTTTTGATTTCCCATGATTTCTAGAGTTACTTCCTCTCTCAGTCATTCTGCCCCTGCTTTGTGAATTCAAAGCACTTCCTAATGTAGACCCACCTGACGATTTCCTACAAGTTTCCTCACTCTAAACAACACCAATCACATCATCATATTTTAGGGTACTAGATCCAAGAACAGAATTACTCACTGCCATTACCAAGTCATTCCAGCTTTTAGGCAAAGAACACAAAATCAAGAGAGCCCTAATTTCTTCATCAAAATTTATACCCACAGAAGATAACTAACTAGTAATAGTATTAAACTCATTTAAATAATCTGCAACATATCCACCTTCTGTCATTTTCATATTAAATAAACACTTCATGAGAAATACCTTGTTTGAAGTGGAGGGCTTTTCATACAGTGTCAATAGGGTTTTCATCAACTCTTCTGTCATCTTTTCTTTTGTAATATTAAATGCCACCAATGGTGCCAAGCATAACCAAATGCTTCTGAGTGCCTTTTTGTCCAAAAGACCCCATTCAACATCTAACATAGATCCCTGATTCTTGGCTTTGCCTTCCAACGGTTTCCATAAATCCTTCTAATACATATAGTCTTCCATTTGCATCTTCCATAATTGGAAGTTCTTCCCATTAAACCTATCAACCCTCAGTTTACCCTCATCTACCATTGCTCCCACTCAACCATGAGACTCCCACTCAACTGTAAAACTTTCCTACAGAGGATAACTAAAAAACTACTAGGCTCATATACCACTTGTTAGGATAAACCACAGGTGGAAATAAAAAATACATGCAAATATAACTAATAACATAAAATAATAGATCACATAGAAATGAACACAAGGCACCAAGATTTAACGTGGTTCACCCAATCCCTAGGCTATGTCCACCAAACTGCAAGTCCAATATTATTACAATCTAATGATTACAACCTGATTACAATCTATAATCCCTTATAGCTCAATACTTCCACAAGAAGCAATTTCGCATCACAACATAATGAAAATACCTAACCTTAAACCCTTTTATACAAGTATTTTATGCCATTTTAGGGTTAGAACATGTCGGCCATATGTTAGCTACAATGTCAGCCACGGCCCAAAAAATTTTTGAAGTATGTACAATACTTTCTTGATTAGTCACCATAATCTAACACAATTAACACAATCCAATCAAACCTGTTAGCTTAGATTCATCAAATTATGAATCTTCCTTATAATGTTGACACTCAACATTAACTAGCTTCTAATGTTGAGCACATACTACATTTCTCAATATCCTCTATCAAATCACATGGCATGAACTAAAGTTTACTAGTGCTTAGAATTAACTAAACTTTACTCAGCTTACATTATTTCACTTGCCCTGTACTGAAATTGACTTTTCTTAGCTCCAACTAATTTTTTGCTTGGCTTACACTATCTTTTCTTGGCACCTACTATGCAGGTTGTTAAGCTTGGTAGACAAACTTCATTTAAATTGTTTTTCTGAACTTAATCAGTGTAACCATCCATTGTAACTTTAAGTAGATTATTAATGCACTATAATATTACTATCTTAACTAATTCGTGTACTCCTTTTCTATATCATAACTCAAACTTTCCTCTAGGTGCTATTGTTACCTCTATTATCACAAAGGTTTTCACCCATGTCCAAAGTTTTTACCTAAGGAAAACCTTGTGAAAAATGGAAACAACCTCCAATATTTGGTACTTGAGTCTCTAGAGAAGGTCAACTTCCTTTACTATCAAGGTGCACCTAACTACACTTAGAGAGGAAAAGGGAGAAGGAATGCATGAAAGCAAATCTACCTATGATGTAGGAGCATTGAGCTTGGATTTTGGTGGAGTTATGCTTTTCATGGTTAGGTATGTGTTGGAGACACATTTGAGAACCTTTAAACATGATTGCATAGAGATTGGATGGATTGAGTTGAAGTTTGAGCCATTTTTACTTTTCTACTAGAATTGTGTTTTCTAGTTTGAAGGTGCCTCTTGCAGACTGTGTAACTAATTTTGTGTAAAGAGTTAGAGGATACAAATTTAAAGGATTAAAGAGGGCCTATATTACTATCTTTGGTTAAGGTCCTAATTCATTATAAGTTGGGAGATATGGTAATTCTCCTAGAGTATCAATTTCTAGCAGTTTACACGATGGGTTTTTGAGCTTGACTTTTAGGATAAATGTGAAGATATCCTTATTAAATCAACCTTTTCAAACTTAAGGGGTTGTAGAGGACCTAAAGTACAAGTACAACTTCTAATTTAATCGAGGCTAGGAGATATTACAATTTTTCTTGGGTATCAATTTTTGGACATTTAATTTCTGTTGGAGGCTAACTTTTTGCATTTAATTTAAATATGGATATTTAATTTGTGTATGGGTATTTAATTTTTTTTTTGGCTGAATTTTGGTTTAGTTACATCTAATTATGGAATGATCATTCATTCAAAGGAAGAGTGAGTTTGGAGAGTACTTGAAGAGTGAGTTTTTCTTGAGTTTGTGGACAAAGCACTAAATGTGAGGTATTTTATAGTAGGATGGTGATGAAGTTATCAATGTTTGGAAAAAGCATTGAATTTGAGGTAGTTTACACTTGGATCTTGGATAATTCTTGAGAAGAGCTAGTAGCTACAGCTTGGAAAACAAGGAGATTGCTTGGTGGGCTTGCAAGCACAAGTTGAGATCTTCCTTGGAGGTTTCTACTAGAGTGTGGATCTAGACTAGCTAGGATTTGGATTGGATCTTGAGGGATCTTGTAGAACTATTATTGTAATTGCATTGTATTTGGCCATAACCAAGAACGCCTTACAACTTTTCAAATTTCATGTAACATTTATTTTATTAAAAAAAGAGTTGTGATTTTGTATCAGATCTTACATTGTTATTGTGTTTTCACTATGTGGTTATTAGTTGGGGGCTAGGACATCTCCTTTGGGGATTCTCCTTATCCTACATTACATTAGGTGGTATCAAAGTAAAGGTTGTTCCTAATCATGTAGAAAAATTGCTGAAGTTGAGGTAGTTTTCACCAAGACTTGGGTTGGAGAAGTAAATCTAAGAAGATCTTGATCTAATGGTGGAGTGGATTTTCTTTCTGGAGCCCTAAATCTCTTTGTTGCGAGGTGGAAAAAAATGTTTCTAACTTGAAATTACAAAGGGCTTTTCGATGGATTGATGGATGCAAAGATGGAAGATTGATCTTGTTGAGGCATGATCATAGAGTGTTTGACGATTGTAGATCTATGGTCTTGTACTTGTGATTTAGTTCCTAATTGTTCATGTGACTTAGCAAGTTGCGATCTAACTTATAGGCAATTCAATTTTATCACAAGGAGTGTGGGAAGTATTTGTTGTAGAGGGTTTATGAAGATCTTGGAAGATGGCTCCAAGAGGATTAGACCTTGAGATGATTGCAAATCTCTATGATATGGTGGAGAGGAGGTTTTTTGAGATGTCTACTTAATTTGAAGCTAGTTTGGTTGATCAAGATAAGAAGGAGGTTCCTCAGTTTGAAACTAGTTTGGTTGATCAAGATAAGGATACGATGAGGAAGGCATTTCATAGATTTTTTTGGAACTTGAGTCTACTAATCTAGAAGAGACTTGTCAAGCTGGTTAAGAGACTTGTTCATGATAGAAGATTACATAACAAGGTTGAGGTGGAAGAGGTTGGTTTTTTTTATTAGTTTGTTGAGTTTGATATAGAACTTGTAGATAAAATTTAGGTTTCTACTAAAGATATTCCTAACCATTTTGATGTTGGAATGGAGATTGATTTTCATGATTAGTTGGTTGACTTTGACATGGAGATTGCAGAGCACTTGGTCATACATGATCTAGTTGTTGTTGGTGGTGACGTGTATGTTGTAGAGCATCTTTTTTGTGAGCAATGAGACTGCCAGTGTTATGATTTTGGCATATGTTGTTGAGGAGTTACATATTTTTTCTAATATGGATTTTGTTGCTACTAGTGTGGATTCACTAGTTGCTAATGTGAATGAGGGTTTGTCGATGAAGCATTATGTTTAGTTTGTTCTTGGGTGTGAGCATGCTGATTGGGTTTTTGATATGTATTTGATTCTAATGTTTTAGTGGATTTAGTATATATGGTTTTTTTTTTTTTTTTCTATTTAATTTTATGAAGTGGAAGCCTTTTGGTAAAGATGAAGTTGGTTGTAGATCTTTCTTTCGGCATCAAAGTATGGGACATAATTTTCTATTTACCTGGGGAGTCTAATGTAGGAACATCAAGCTTAAATTTAGGTGGAGTTATACTTTTCAAGGTTATGGATGTGTTTGAGACACATTTGAGAACCTTTCCTCATGATTGCATAGAGATTGGATGGATTGAGTTGAAGTTTGTACCTTGCTACTGGAATTGTATTTTTTTGTTTTTGGGTGTCTCTTATGGGCTATGTAACTAATTTTTTTTAATGAGTTAGAGGATTAAAGTTTCAAGGGTTGAATAGTTCCTAGATTAATATCTTTAGTTAAGGTTTCAAGTCCTAATTCATTATAAGTTGGGAGATATGGCAATTCTCCTAGAGTATCAATTTCTGGCAATTTGCACGATGGGTTTCTATGCATGACTTTCAGGATGAATAAGAATATATCCTTAATGAATCAGCATTTGTGAAATTAAGGGGTTGTAGAGGACCTAAATTAATACCTTTAATTTGAACTAGACATTCTAATTCAATCAGAACTAGAAGATATAGCAATTTTTCTCAGGTATCAATTTTTGGACATTTAGTTTCTATTAAAGGTTGACTTTTGGCATTTAATTTGTGTTGTGGCCAACTTGTGTCTTAGGTGGGTATAAGTAAGGGGTATTTTGGAGTATTCTATAAATTCATGTAAGGATCATTCATTCAAAGGAAGAGTGAGTTTGGAGAGTAGTTGAAGATCAAGTTTTTCCTCATTCTATAGACAGAGCGCCGAATGTGAGGTAGTTTATAGTAGGATGGTGATGAAATTGTGAGTTTGTTTATAGAGTGTCAAATGTGAGGCAATTTATACTTAGATCTTGGATAAATTTTGAGAAGAGCTATAGTATCTATGGCTTGGAATATAAGGAAATTTATTGTTGGGCTTGTGAGCACAAGTTGAGATCTTCCTTGGAGGTTTCTACCAGAGTGTGGATCTAGACTATCTAGGATTTGGATTAGATCTTGAAGGATCTTGTAGAATTTTTATTGTAATTTATTTGCATTTGGTCATAAATGAGAAGGCCTTACATCCTAGCACATTTCATGTAATAGTTATTTTATAAAAAGAAGAGTTGTGATTTGTTATTAGATCTTGCATTGACATTGTTGCATTTCCACTATGTTGTTATTAGTTGGGAGCTAGGACATCTCCTTTGGGGATTCTCCCTACCTGCACTATGTCAACCTACTCTAACCTAAGGGTGATGCACCAAAATAGAGTGTTGAAACCTATGTCCACCTATACATGTACACTTGAACTAAGATGACACCAAATATATATAGATCTAAACTTGTTTTAATCTAACAATCACATGTAGATCAGGCAGCCAAAAATGGATAATACAAGGAAGAAGATAATTCACTTATATATTATTCATAGGCCAAAAGAGATACATTCATGCAAGATTTCAAGTATCCACAATACATTAATGAGAGGAAAATAGGTCTTCCATGGTACATCAATGACTAAAGGAGATAAGGTAGAATGACATATATTTCAAAGGGAAAGGGGATTTACAGTAGGATGCCAGAGAAAAAGAGAGGGTCTAACCTTAAAAAATTTTATAAAAATTGCCTTTATAGATTAGGAATAATTGAGATATTTTATATCCTAAAAAAAACTCAACCACTACCATTCAAGATTGTAGAGAACAATCATATAGATCTAGAGAAAATCTGATCTTGGCACAAATTTAGATGCAAGAAAATTAAATATTTCACACAAAACAAAGCCCTGAGAAGGTAGAAATGGTGTCATTAATTACTCTAACTAAGTAGATGGATAAAACCAAGGGTGGTGGAGTGTTGTCCTTCATTTTTTCTAACCTTGCATTCATTCAAGAGTGGCTAGAATTGATCATGAAGATTGGATCATGTAAGAAACCGTCTCTTCTTTCCTTGTTTCTAGCTTATGAATTAGCAAAATCAATAGGACAACCCCATGCAACTAGAATAAGCCATGTGGACCAACCATGTTATTTCCCTCTGTCACCCCGAAAAGTCTTCATGTGTTTGACCATTTAAACCCACTAACTCTGCCACCTCCTTAACTTAACCACCAACAGCTTGCAATACTATCAACTCTCACTGTGATGTCAACCTTAACTGTGTCTACCTTGCTAGGTCCGCTGGAAAATCTTTACTATGTTGCTATAGCTAAATGTTGATCATTTTTTGATAACCACAAAGCAAGAGATGTTGATCTTCCTCGAGCTAATGGTCTCAAAAAAACATCAATCATGCTAGTGCACCAACCAATAGAAACATGGCCCTTTTCCAACATGTCTGACACTTTTCCCACATTACATTGCAGCCCGAAAAAGGAATGGACCCGCCATATCACACATCACTTGTCAGTTTGTCATTATGAATAAAGATTGAGAAACTCTCCAAAGTGACAAAGTGACCACCCTTGATCTATTTTCATCATATTGTAGAAGGTATAAATTGAGAACATGTGGCCCATGACTTAGACATGTCAAAGGCTCGACCAATGAAAATACCACCATATGCCAGCTCAATCTGACTCATATCCTTGTCACCCTATAGCCCACACAGCATGACATTTACATGTTAGCATATTTGAAAGATGGCCCACCAAATAAAATTAAACCCACAATCTACATGGCACGATGTCACTTTCTCACATGACATAAAGAATGTGCAACTCTACAAAGTGACAAAGTGACAACCATGGATGATGAAAGATCTAATGGTGATTAAGGTGCACTAAAGGAACTAACCCACACCTTGAAAAATTAGCATCTCAGACAATAAAATAGCATGATATTTCCACCATGTCCTTACATATCTACATTATGATTCTGACTAGTCTCCTTTTGTAACTTGCCAAGGGAAATAAGACCCATGATCCACATGGAAAGTCTTCGCTATGTTGCATGAAATAATTCCTTTACAACTCTATATGATAAAAAAGTGATGACCGTAGATCATCCTTAATCTACTAGTGAGGAATTTGCACAATGAACTGGCCCACAAAAGGAAAGGACCCACCTTGTACTATCATACCCTAGCTAATGAAAAATCAATAAAATGTTAACATGTTCTAACAATAACTTGGCTATTCTGACATAAAATGGGATCCATTGAGTTCAAATTCAAACCATCACTATGTCAGATGAATTAAAAGGCTCACAACTTTGCATAGTGACAAAGTGACAACTATAGATCATCTCTGATCTAGGAAGATCTAAAAATGAACAAAACTTTTAGGGGCCACCAATAATTTAGGAAAAATAGGAAATACAATAAGGTTTTATGTTTAATTTTGTATTTCCATTGGCATTAAAATATTTAGAAGTGGGAAGTGATCATTGGATGGTGGGAGGTAGATATGGTTAACAACCTCATTTGATCAAATCCTCTTCATCAATCAAATAAATGATAGTACTCAAATCATATAAGAAATTGTCTTACTAACAAGTATCAAGTTTGACATCACTGACAAAAAAATGGTTGAAACATATTTATCATACTTGTATCAATCTATTTTCAACAATCTCCCTCTTTGGAATTGATGGTAAACCAAACTGGTCAAAAGTTAGTTAGTACAACCAACAAAATACCAAAAAGAAAATAATTCCTTATATTAAAATCTCTCCCTCTATCAACAACTCCTATCTTATGAATAGGTTGCAAAATTATGTTCTAATCAATAGACAATCAAACAACTCATCCTTATGACTCCCTCTTGCTAGATAGATGTAATTAAAAGGTACACTTATATACTTTCTCCCTCTAAGTAGATATTCCATTTGTCTTTTATCTAGATTTCTCTCTCTTTATGTTTTTCTCTTAATGATTTCTTGAACTCAGTACACTTTCTCCCTCTTTGACAACAATGCCAAAGATGTATCATATCCATATGCAAATATGAATATATTCATTTTTTCCCTTAGTCACCTAGCTTGTGACTTATAAATATGAATATTTTCATTTTTTCCATCTTCACCTCTTTATCTTGAACTAATTCTCTCAAGTAATGATACTTTATTGCAATGTACTTAGTCTTTGTATGCATCATAGGATTCTTTGATATATTTATAGCACTTGTATTATCACAATAAAGTATCAAAGGTTTAGTAATTTCTTCCTTCATATCTTTGAGTAGTTGCTAGATCCATAAAATGTTTATACAATTTACTATAGTAGCAACATATTTAGCTTTAGTAGTAGATTGAGAAATGCAGTTTTCTTTCTTGCTAGTCCATGTAACCAACCTTTTGCCTAAGAAAAATTCTCCTCCACTAATGCTCTTTTCATCACCAATATTTCCATCCCAATCAGCATCAATGTAGGCTCTCAATTCAATTTTTTCATTATTCTTGTAGTATAGACCATAGTCCTTTGTTCCTTTCACATATCTCATTATTCTATTAATAGCCATCAAATGCTTCTCCCTAGGATTAGCAAATAATATTGGAACTATCCCTACAGATAGTGCAATATCAGGTCTTCTATGTACTACATATTGTAATTTTCCAATCATAGATCTATATAATGTTTGATTCACCTTAGCTGAATCATCACTCTTTAACAATTTATGTCATGCTACCATAAGTGTACTTACTGGCTTGGAATCCTCCAATCCAAAAAATTTCAGTATCTCATCAACATACTTTGACTGAGTGATGTATATACCACATTTCATTTGGTGTACTTGCAAACCCACAAAGAACTTGATCTCTCCAAAAATAGACATCTTAAATTCTTTATTTATTTCATTTGCAAAAGCATTACATAAAGTATCTTGACCTCCAAATATGATATCATCAATAAAATTTTAGATAACAAAATACCTTAACCTTTCTCTATCTTCAAGTACAGATTGTTGTTATCATCAATCCTCTCAAATCTAGTCTTCACAAGATAAATATGAAGCCTTTCATACCATGCTCTTGGTTCTTGCTTCAAACCATATAAAGGTTTTTATAATCTACATACCATGTTTTTGTTGTCAGAATAAACAAATCCTTCTATTTATTTAATATAAAATTCTTCCTCTAATATACCATTCAGAAATGTAGATTTGACATCCATTTGACAAACTCTATAAGCTTTGTATTCAAAGTAAGCAAGCAGAATTCTTACTCCTTCCAGTCTTGCAACAAGGACAAATGTTTCTCCATAGTCAATCCCTTCTTCTTGTGCACATCCTTTACAAATTAATCTTTCCTTGGTCCTTGTGACCTCACCATTTTCATCTAACTTGTTTTTATATATCCACTTGGTACTAATCACATTTTTGTCTTCTGGTAGAGGAACTAGACTCCATATTTTATTTTTCTCAATTTGTTCAATCTCTTCTTACATGGCTTTACTCCAATTCATGTATTCTAGGTCATCTTTCATTGTTTTGGGTTCTTGCATGCTCAAAAAACATGTATCATCTCTCGACTTGTTCCTTTTCATTGGTCTAGCATCTTTATCTTTAATGTTTTGTGTAGTAGGGTGATGTCTCTTGACATATTTAAACAATCTTCAGTCAACTTCGGCTTCTTCATTTGGTCTCTAAACATGTGAATCATTATGTACCTCTCTATTAGGTAGTTAAACATCTCCTTCATGTACACTAATCTCAAAATTAGAATGTGCCTAAACTTCACTCTATAACTTAGCACTTGAGTGTAGCTTGATTCTTGAATGCAACTTGGCATTCATAGTATGTGACTCAGCATTCATAATATGTGACTTGAAATTTATTGAAACTTGTTGTTGCTTATAGCTTGATTTACAACATCTTCATTAGTAGGCATACCTTCATAAAAGTATACAAATGATTTGTATTCTTTTGGTTCCTTCATAGGTTCATCCTCATATACTTCTGTATATTCATCAAACTTTCCACAACTCTGTTAGTGTTAGTATTTAAACACTTATAAGATTTACTTCTTATGGAATAACCAAGAAATATACCTTCTTCACTTTTTGCATCAAGTTTACCATTCCTAAAATCTTTGAGAATATAACACTTGCCTCCAAATACCTTTAAAAAATTTACATTGGGTGAGTATCCATACCATTGTTTAAAAGGTGTTGAATGAGTACCTTTTTTAACTTGCATCTAGTTCAAGGTATAAACTACCATACTTACAGCTTCTCTCAAGTATTTCAAAGTAACATTTTTCTCCATCATGAGTGTCCTACCATAGTCTATTATATATCTATTCCTCCTTTCTGTAATTGCATTTTGTGGAGGGTTCCTAGGAGCAGATGTTTGTCTTGTGATTCCTCTATCATTACAAAAAATCTCAAACTCATTTTATTTAAATTCTCCTCCTTTGTTAGATCTCAAATATTTCAGACTCTTACCTATTTCCTTCTCAACTCTTTCTAAGTACTAGTTGAACATTTAGAAAGCATCAGATTTCTATTTCAAATACATAAGAGTCATCATTCTAGAATAATCATCAACAAGAAACATAATGTATTTATCTTCTTTGTATCTTTACACTTTAATATGTCCACAATTTTCATTATGAACAATCCGTAGTATTCCTTTACAAGTATGAGCCTTACTCTTAAAACTTGACTTTGTCAATTTGCTTAACTAACATTATTTGCAAATTATATTATCAAGCTTCTTCAACTTAGACAAACCTTTGACTCTTCTCATTTATTGTTACTAACCAAGTTATCAAAATTAACATGACATAACCTCTTGTTCCATAGCCTTGCATCATCAAATTCTATAATTAAACAAGCAGCATTCTCTATATCAAGGTAGAATAGATTACCTCTAGTTTGATCACCTGTTCCAATTAGTTTTTCATCAGTACCATATATCTTAGCAATATTGTTTTCAAACCAACCTTACAGCCTAAATTTTTTAGTTATGACACACTCAACAAATTATAGTTAAGTTCTTCAACATAATAAGCATTGTCACATAAAATAATTTTTGTGAGTTTGATAGTACCTTTTCCTTTTATCAAACATGGTGCATCATGACCAAAACTTACACTATTTCCATCATAATAATTCAAGGTAATGAACTTACTTTTAACTCTAGTCATGTGATGTGAACACCTACTATCAATGATCCATCTATCATTCTTGTTCACACAAGACTCTAATTTAGTTACCTCATCCTCATCAGATTCATCCTTCATTACAACATATACCACTTCATCATCATGATCATCAGATCCATATCTAGTTTCCTCTTTAGCAATGTAGCAAGACTTCTTGCCTTTGTCTTTGTAATCTTTGTTGTCTTTATCTCTTCTACTTTTGTACTTGTCACCACCTCTATAATTCTTCTTCTCTAGGCATCTAGCAGCAATATGAACAACCTCATTGCAATTGAACACATGATGGGTAACTTACCTTTGAACTTACTTCACCTTTGTGAAATCTCCTTGCTAGTAGTGCTTCAAGTTGGTCTACATCTTCCTCATCTATATCACTATCACTATACACATATTTTTCCTTTGTCTTCTTCTTCTCATCAGGTTCCTTCAATAAAAGCTTAGCATTGAAGGTAGATACAACATTTTCAAGCTTATAATTATCAAAATTAGATAGCTCAAAATCATTGAGCCTACCTACCATGCCTTTAAGAGTTAGATCATTCCTTGGAATACATCTCAGTTCTTGTTTGTAGAGACTCTAATAGCATATATAGGTAGTAGTGTTCTCAAAAAAATTCTTAGTATAGTATCATCATCTATTTTATAAGTAGCTCCTCTTATTGCATTCACAATATCTTTTATCCTAGAGAAATATTGAGCAATAGTCTCACATTCTTGCATTCTCATATCATTGAACTTACTTCTAAGACTTTTAACTTTGGCTCTTAGAACAGTCTTTTCACCTCCATAGATAGTGTGTAGAGAATCCCACATTTTCTTTACATTATCACACCCTTTGATATCATCAAACTTGGCATAACTTAGGGTAGAGGTAATCTCCAACATTTTCTGGTTGTGTTCTTTCTTCTTTTCCAAATCTTTAGTAGTTAGGACTCCAACAAGATCGTCATGCTCAATAGTAATGGTAGATTTTGTATGATCTCCAAGACATCCTAGGTGTAGCTTCATTAGAATTTTTCATGTAGGGAAGTTATCTATATTAAGCTTGGGTGCCTCTCTTTTTGACATTTTGATTTTTCTACTTCGAGTACCTTCGAACTAGTCCTCTTAAGCAGATGGCTCTAATACCAATTATTGGAATTCTTTTGAATAATTTGGGGGGGGGGGGGGGGGGGGGGGTGGGGTGTAAATTAATTATCCAAGGTTTAGATGAAAAATTAAAATTTTCCATAACATAGTGGACCCATATCCATAAATCATTTTCATCATGCATGCATCCATCAGATTATGCAATCACTTAAACTTGTAGATTATTGTCAACTTAACTTTGCAGAAATGTAAAGATGAAACATAATAGATTCAATAATACATTTGACACAATGATTTAATGTGGAAACCTAATTTGGGAAAAAACATCAGTAACATGCTACTCATTCTCACTCTTATGAAGTGGTGCCTTGTGAAAGACCAGCCATGTTAAAGGTTACAATGTACGCTATTAAATGTGACTTGGTTAAAGGATTTCAATCACCGTGTTAGGAGTGAGCGTTGTTAGAGGAATTTAGATCATTCACTTAGAATATCACCTAGTTAAAGGATTTACAAATGATTGTTGGGTCAACCTTAACCTAAAGGATTTACCCTAGACTGATACAATGATTTGAAAGTAAGGATAAGGCTTGATTTGATAATAACTTGTAACAAACTTGCAGTTTATAGATCTTTGTTTCAGTCCTCCATTCTACTTGGCTTGCACACACTTCAACTCTGATAGCTTTTTTACCCTTCAAGCATCCATACCCTTAAGCCTTCTTGCTTTGCTTGCCAATGCAGTCTATTCACTTAAGTCACTAAATGAAGCAATACCCTAGACTACTATCTTCCTTAGGTTCTTACATATGACAACTTTACTTCTAACCAGCCATCTCTATAAATAGAAAATTAAGATCTTTTTCCATTCATCCTCCATCATCCATTTTAGGGTTATGTTAGATTAGGTAGGATTCAATGAATCTACCCACTATTTCATTTCATCCCTTTCAAGAAACTTCTCCTTCAATCCTCTTTAAATTCACCTCAAAATAGTTTACCATGAATTTTGTGCCACCAATTCATCCATCTTATCTTCCAAACAGTTCACACAATCTAAGAAATCAAACTTGTTAGCTCAAATTCATCAAATTCTCAATCTTCCTCATAATGTTGACACTCGACATTAACTGGCTTCTAATGCTCAACACATATTGCATTGGGCAACATCCTCTATCAAATCACTCAGCATGAACTAAAGTTTACTAGTGCTCGAAATCAACTAAACTTTACTCAGCTTATGCTAAATTTGACTTTTCTCAGGTCCAACTGATTTTCTACTTCGCTTACACTAGCTTTGTTGTGCACCTATTGTGCAGATTGTTAATCTTGGCAGACAAACTTCATTTAACTTGTTCTTCTAAACTCAATCAATGTAACCATCCTTTGCAACCTTAAGTAGATTATCAGTGCATTATAATATCACTGTCTTAATTGATCCTTGTACTCCATTTCCATATCATAATTCAACCTTTCCTCTAGGTTCTATTATTACCTCATTTGATGAAATCTCTTCATCAATCAAATAAATGATAATAGTCAAATCATATAAGAAATTTTCTTACCAATAAGTAGTAGGTTTGATAGCAGTGACAAAATAAGGACTGAAACATATTCATCATATTTATATCAAACTATTTTCAACACATCATTTATATGGGATTGCACCTTAATATTATGCCTCTGAACAATGATCCTTGGAAGTTAGGTCTTATAGTTACTCCCTTAGAGGCTCTCTTTTCCCAAGGATGTATGTTAGACTCCCTCTAAATCTAATATCATCCTTCTGACTTCTAGGTGATAATTCATTACTTCCTTATTATGTACACAAGAGTAGGCCCATCAAAATCATGTAGTCACACATGTGTATTTCTAGACTCCTATGTATCAATCTTCTAAGCTCCTGCATTTCCTTGAAGAAGTGTCAAAATCCCACTTAATGGAAGAATATGCATAATCTCAATCATCAAGAATATTTTCTTCAAGAGCCTCATTTTTATCTAGCTTAGTCATCAAATGACTAATGAGTTCTAATCACAACTTCTTTAAAGCTATTATAATAAGATTAGGTCTTTGCATAATATTTAGTAGCATGTGTAAAGTGTCAACCTTAGAGATAAAGGAAAAGATCAAGAAAAATAAATCTTATAGTACATTGATATAAAAAGAGACTAAATAAATGTGTTACTCAAAGATAATAAATACTTATCTGCACGCCAACATTCTTGATACATGTTTCTTTAATGGAGTTCCATATGCATCAAATCAAAAAAGGCCTCAAATGGGAATGAAACATTGGTTAAGGTAGTTATTCATCCACCCCCCAACAATGTAACATTCCCACATACTTTATTTTATCAATCAATTTGAACCATAAAATGGTCTAGTTCAATAGCTTTCAAAAGGACATCACTTCCACTTGTAGATGAATATCCATAATTACATCCTTAATCAATCCTCTTGAGATGGTTATTGTATTCCTTCTTTGGTTCTATATCCATGTTCCAACTTTTCTTGGCCATGCTTTGATTGTTGTATATAGTTTAGAAGACATTGAGTGTCACATGATGTATGATTATTGAGAACATCTCAACATTGCTCTAAACATGGTTCTTTGTATTAGAAACTATCACTTAGGTACCCTTAGATCTATTCACATTTTGACTTGGATGACATGAGTATTTTGTTCACACATCTTAGCACAGTCCCATACCTTATGTACACCAAATTTTAATTTTTTTAATTAAATTTTGATTGCAATAGAATGCCTCAAGGTTTATTTAAAATTTTAGGAAGTCACTAAATAGATATAGGTTTGACACCCTTTATAATATATTCTTCATCTTTATTCTGTATCCTTCATTTGTATCCAATGCCACTACTGTTGAGTTGTGTATCCTCCCAAAATTTGACAAAATTTGTTTCTCCAATCCAAAGTATTACCACCAAATGATATTTGTACTTCATATTTTGAATATTATTGATGACTCTCTCCTCTTGACTAGAGTAGTCCTTCATGTGTTGGATCTTGGTATCAATGGAGGGAATAATTTACTCCATTTTATTTGTAGATGATATGAAGTCAAAAAAATGGTAAGAACTTTATAGATGATGGATACTTTGTCTACCAAAAATTTAATATCTTTAGCAATATTGGGTTATCATTTTTTTAATTTGTCAAGTGTATCTAACATGTTGGTAGACCTATTATGGTAAATTATTCCATGGTTTGATTCAAGACAATGATTCATTGTCTTTGTCTTTTGAAATACATTGTATGATATTAGGTACAAGATTCTATTTCCAAGGGCCACTTACTTCATTCTAAAATCTTTGATATTGATGTTAGTTGGAACCTATTGGATGTTGATTGATCTTCCTAAGTTGGATTGGTTTGCCAGCCTAGTTGATCACCTTGTATGATCTATTATAGAAGATGCATACTTCAATAAAATATCAATCTTCACAAACTAGATTTATATTCTAATTTAAGGTTATTATAACTCTCATAATTTTTGATCATTAGTTATTCATTAAAATTTTATCGAACTATGTATATTGTTATATGTATGTATTACATGTTCCTCTTAATTCTCCTCTATTTTTATATGGCTATTCCATGGAGAACCCATAAAATTGTTTCAAGATTTTCAACCTAGATAAATATTTATTTATTTATTTTTTTATTCACTTTCTTATGGGTTTTATACATCACTTCCACACCTTACTTGTGCCATTACTAATCAGATTGTTGAGTGTGTGTGGCCATTGACTTTTTCAATCACCCTTGACTATGGTTACTCCTCATCCTTCTATTTTTTCCCTCCTGGATAGATTTTAATAGTTTCTCATATATTTTCCATATCCTTGTCTTTGTATTTCATTTTTTAATTCTTTCTTATGTTTTGGTTTCTGACTAAATTTCATCCTTCTCCTATCCAATGTGTCTTCCTTCTAACACTCTTATCTATATGTATGTGGTTGTGGATTACTTTTTCTTTTAGATGTTAGGATGAATATATATAATTTATAACTCTAGATTGATTGCATATTATGTTTTAGGTTAAGGTAAAAACAAGTTTTGAAGGGACCCAAAACCCTTTACAATAAACTATCGATAAACATTAAGCACCACTAGGTTTTACAAGGACTTGAAACTTGAAGAAAAGGCAAAAACCAACAAGAAAAAGATTTCACAGGGACCTGAAACCACAAGTTTAAACCAAATAAATTGACTAGGTTTTACAAGGACCTAGAACCTAGAGTTTTAAACTAGCTAGAAAACAAAAGGTAAAACCACTAAAACCACACAGACCAGCAACTAGCACACCAACACCCATGACTAGCACCTACAACAGCTCTTTGATGATATTTTCTACCTTTTAACCTACTTTTGCAATACTTTGGATAATTTTAGTCAAAGCTAAAGTAGGAGCCTCAAGAGCCTCAGTGACCTTTTTCCTCATGCTTTGCCTAGTTCTCTTACTAGGTTCTCCTGGACTCCCCATCCCAACATTACCTAGAGACATTATCTCTTCATTTCTCTTCTTACCCAAACTAGCTACTACTACACACAAACTGGATGTAACTTGTTCCATTCTTTTCCCACTTTCCTTTATTAAGTAATGAAGCTCCCTATTATATTCCTTGATCCTTTTAGGGATGTTTCCAATTTGTATTTCTAACTGAACTATCATGGTACATTCATAGTCTAGATCTTTCTATATAACGCCCACTTTTTTCTTGAGCACCATGATCTCATTGTAAAGCCAAGAATTTCCTTAAAGGGAAGCCTCTGATTTAAGCTTAACAGTATGAAGGAGGGATAATTTCACTTCATGAGAATCTTCACTGCCTTCATCATCAGCCCTAATATGAGAATCAATAGTAGTGGTAACTATATTGATCTAGATTTCAATGTTGATATCCTACTTCTCTATCCTTTCCTCTTTTTCTCTTTACTCAAGTTGTTGTCCTTTTTAGTAAGGTATTTATCCTCATTTTCCATACTATTATCATTCTCCCTTTTCTCCTCACTATCATTCCTCCTCGAATGGGAGGGGTGAACACTCTATTTCTCTTCATCCTCCCCTAGAGCTTCCGACCCAATATTAGAATCAATAATTCTATCCTTGCTACCCTCCACATTATCTTTACTAGTTGACACACCTTTGCTCCCAGAATATCCATCTAGGTTGGAACTAAGGTCCCAAATTTCTATTTTTTCATCATTGTTAGAATTATTAGACTCTATGATTTCCTCCACAATTTTCTTATTACTCTCCTATTTGGAACCCTTTTTTATATTCTTGCTATCACTAATGCCCTCCTTTCTTTTAACCTTAATTCTGTTAGAATGAGGATCATTGCTAGAAACTTTTTGCTTCTTCTCCAAAACTAAAGAGGATTTAATGGTCTTGCTTTTATATAAATTTTCTATAAGTAAAATTAAACCTTCATGAAGCACAGGATAGGAATCTTTCTTCCTATGAGCATAGATATTTTGAAGCAAAGAATACTTTAAGTAAAATGGAAAGGAGATCCTATCTTTATGCCTAAAATTATTTAGGAAAACAAAGTGAAATTTATGGACTCTCTTTACTCTACCATCAAGAATAAAATATTCACATATGCATGAAAATACGTCCCTCCAGATGACCTTAATCTATTTTAGGTCATAGAAGTCTCTATTTTTCTCCAAGTTTTTCTCTATAGCTTCCATCTTTGAGAATTTATTAAAAGCCATATTCGAGATACTAGTCTCCTTACTAAATTTTATCCCTTCCATGGGAAGCCTTGTAATCTCATATATAAACTCTTTAGTCAAGTTCAACATGACCCCATGAAATCTGACTCTTTCTTCAAACCAATTTTTGAAGAATATCTTAGTAATATGAGGTTTATAACCATGAAGTCTCTCAATGTAAGTCATAATTTTCTCCTTCTACAAAATCTCCCACACATAAGTATTTTCCATCCACTCCCTACAATTGCTTGGTTCTTGCTTTCTTGGTTCCCCTCTCATCTCATGATCTTCTTTACCCCTGCAATTCACCTAAGAAATGGAAACCAAAAGAAAGATTAAAATTTTAATGATTATCGAGAAGCTTTTAATCTTACATACATGCTGAATACAAATCATAATAGCACCAAAGTACTCCCTAGGGAAACTCATACTATCCTCTGTAAACCCGTCACTCCCCTTAATAAGTTTTCCAATCTTTGAAAATCTCACCTTCTCTAGCATATATCTTTTCATAATTAGCTATAACTATCAGCTCCACTTCCTTGCATATATTAGCTTGCCACCTCAACTTTCTCTCCCTATAAACAGCTTGGTTGGCAATCTAATTAGCAACTGAGTTTCCCTCCAAAAATATATGAGAAAATAAAACATTACCAAATTTATTCATAATATTTTTAATTTCCAACATACTTCCCTCAATAGTCCAAGTAACCAGTCTGTTTTTATTAAGCATATAATTAATAATGTTGAGTGAATCTCCTTCCAACCAAAGATTTTGATAACCGGAATCCACTACCATCCTTATAGTATACAAAGTAGTTGTAGCCTCTATTTTATGGCTGGTAGATATCCCTATAGGAATGACTATAGCATCAACAATTATGTTATTATGGTCCCTCAAAACATGTCCACGGCCAACTTTACTAGGATTTTCTTTTGTAGCACCATCAAAATTACCAATCTTCTTTGGAATCACTCTAGGGAATTGCATCTTATGTTGAACATGATCTTTCAGTTGTATCTATCACATTCTATTATCACTTTTCAAGCCTATGTTGGCTATGTTCCCTCTTGCATCTTTGATAGGTATATGCATGCTCCACTTTCTTCCTTGTTTATTAATTTAACATGGGATTAATGATAATAATCTAAGTTATTCCTCATTTGATATAGATTATTCTTCCTAATTATTATAACCTGATTGATAATCACTTCTCTGTAAGTTTTTAAATCTATGATACTTATTTGTACAATAATTGATGGATTGGATTATAGTAACATTTAACTCACTCCAAGCATAGCCTATACATAGTCATACTACAATATGAAACCATTCATGCTATGTTCCAATAGTATGTTTCATGGCAGTGTTAAATTTCTTATTCAAATTTTGATTCTCTTGTCTCTCCCTTGCTCGAAATGTCAATGTTTTACTTCTTGTAAACAAGTTATTTCTTTACATTCGCAATTTGGCTCTAATACCATGTTGAAGTACCTAGGATCATTTTTTGCAAATATAATAACACTTCCATTATTGTTGGTATGTCCCAAAAGCATATTTGAATATTTATAAATATGAGAGGAGGAGACATGTCTCATGAAGAGGCATGTTTGTTTGGTTAAAATTCATTAGATAATAATTATATATTAGTAGATAGTAGTTTTCCACAATTCATTAGAGTTCTTTGTTGTATTTCTAGGTAGATTGTGTTAAAAAAATTGCATGTCCCCATTAATGCAAATAATTTAACACAATCTACATAGAAAACACAATAAAGAACAATAATATATTAACAATAATATAAATAACCATATATATAATAGATAATATATTATATTATAATATTATATATTTTATATATAAGAATATTTGTCTAAATGATGACTTACCATCAACAATGTATCTAATGATTGAATCAATTTGATAGAAGCTATAAACTTAACACTAATGGAGATCACTTCAGAAGGGTGAAATTTCTGGGTTGTTGGTCCTAGGTGGGTTTCCCATTAACAAGGTTTCCACATTAAATAATTTTGTTAAATTTTATGGATGATATTTGTGTTACATGTTATTTTCATGTTTACTATTTACCATTGTAACTTAATATATACACTAGATGATTAGTCTAATACTTGACAGATGAAGAGTGTGAAGATATTAAGTTGAATATTATTGTGAAGTTTAGATCCATTACCAAGATAAGTAGTTGAATTATGCAATTGAGAAAAGTGTTTAAGGACTTTTAGGATAAATGGATATAATTGATTCCCCCCCGCCATCTAACATACCTTTGTCAAAAGTAATGAGGACTTGAAGGATTTTAGGCACTATCTATTTCAACACAAATTTCCATTGAAACTAGACATAGCTCCTTTCATATAGAAGCTAAGGAATTACAACCCAATAGTGGCTAAGGAAATAAGAATAGAGATACATAAAATGTTAAAAGCAAGAATAATTTATCCCATACATCACTCTACTTGGATTGCAAACATAGTGCATGTATGAAAAAATGGAGAAATAAGAATTTATGTTGACTTTTGTAACCTAAATTGAACAAGTATAAAGGATTATTATGCCTTTTAAATGATGGATCATGTGTTATAGACTATATCTGGGTCCAAAATGATGTCTATGCTTTATGAATTCTCAAGATATAATCAAGTAAGTATAGAAGCAAAATGAACAACACAAAATAACATTCACCACCCTATGGGGGACATTAGTGTATAGTAGAATTATGTTTGGGTTGATTAACATCAACGCCACATTCCAAAGGGAAATGGAATCTTTTTTCAATGACCTAATTAGCAAAATCATTATATTGTATTTCATTGATTTAATTGTATTCTCGAAGAAAGGGAAGGATCATTTGAGAGATCTTGAGAAGGTACTCCAAGATTGTAGATAACATGGTATCTCTTTGAACTAAAAAAATTAAGTGTTGGGTATCACCAATGGAAAACTACCAGGGTGCCTTGTTTTAAAATATCAAATCAAACTTAATCAAGGTGTAAGGCACATTCAAAAACTTGTAGCCCCCTCTAACATCAATCTAGTGAGATCCTTTTTTAGGTAAATTTCCTCTAGGATTTTTTCCCTAATTTCACAAACATTATTAAATGCTTTATTGGGTTGATGGGTAAAAGGTATTTCAAGTGGACTAAAAAAGCCAAAAAAGAATTCTCTAGGATTAAGGAAGAAATGGTTGAAGCTCCAATGTTAATAAATCTTGACTATAAGAAATATTTTCTCATGTACTATAATTCATTTAAGAACACTTTATCAGGACTTTTAATGGAAAAGGATGCTTCCAATCACCTTTATGAGTCTCCCCTTGAAGAAAACATAATAGGAATTATTCTTCCAATGAAAAACATGCTTATGCAATGGTTAAATCTATCAAACATTTTGGGTTTTATATTTTTCATTCTCATTCCATGGTTGTTGTAATTGATTTGATAGTTAAAAGTATACTAACATGGTAGGAAGATGGAATAAATAAAAGAGGGACTTGGGTACCAAAAACAAAATAATATGATCTTGACATCAAGCCTAACAAGTTAATTAGACCAAGGACTATGTAAGATGATTGTTGAAAGTCATGAGGATGAGAAAGAAGGTTTATCCAAGGTTTTATTTATAAATATAAGGGATGAATGGTTATCTAATGTTGCATATTACCTAACATACAATGAGTTCCCAAGATAATTAACTCCTACACATAAAAGGAATATAAAAGTGAAAGTGATGAAATATGTAATATGGAAAGGGAATCTGTATAAGAAGGAATTGGGTGGGACTTTTCTTTAATGTATAAATTGTAATCAAAGCCAAAATCTCCTCAAAGCATTTTATGATGAGGCTTGTAGAGAGAACTAATGGTCAATGGTCATAACCTTTAATATTTTAAGAAATTTTTCATATTTATCAAGAATGTTTAGGGATGCCTCTTTATGGGTAGGAAATTATGAGAAGTGTATACTTTTCACTAAAATATTGCAGTTGGTAGTCCTACAATTGGATCCAATACTTGTGGAAGGGCCATTTAAGCAATGGGGATTGGATTTTATAGGACCCTTAACTCTAGTTTCTAATTTTGGCCATGGTTAAATACAAACTAAAACTAATTACCTTTAAAAATAGGTAGAAGAAATACCCACCAAGAAAACCACTTCTAATTAGTATGTAATTTCTTGAAGGAGAATAGATTAGTGAATTTTAGATTTTGAGTTAAGATCATAGTTGAAATGCTAATTAATTTTCTTCCTCAAAAATTACCATGTTTTGTTATGAGCATGGTATTTATTTATCCCATTCAAAAGACTACTATACATAGAGAAATAGGTGGGAGAAGTCAAAAAATAAAAATATAATAAACACAATGAAGAAAATGATAGATGAACATGCAAACAACTAGCATAAAAATATTCACAAAGCCTTGTGGGTTGACTGTATCATTTTCAAAAGGGTAATCAATATGACACCTTATGAGTTGTTTTATGTGTTCAATTATTATTACCTTTGGAGTTAGTAGTTACAAAATTAAAATCTATAATAGAAGGTGTAAGAATTTACCTTAGGGAAAAACTCACCCAAGATCGAAGAACTAGAACACTGTTGGAAATAATCAAGACTAGCTAGGTTACTGAGAGGGGAGGGGTGAATCAGTAACCTCAAAACTTTAAATTAATTCAGCACTTAATCATCATAAATCATTCACCATTAATTGATTTACTTTACTACATACATAAGAAACTGAATGATAAACATTCATGACACATGAACACAGAATTTGGTGACCTAGAAACCTTCCAAATAGAAAGTAAAACTGGGGTGGGGATGATACCCAAAAAACTTCACTACTACAGTATAAATTTGGCCTGTTAAGGTTTACATTGACCACTTCTAATGATCTACCTTGTTAAGAGAAATTTAGACTGCTAGATCCGCCTTGTTAGAGGTTTTACAAACATACAATGAAGTATGCACTCTGTTAAGAGATTTAAAGAACGTCTACCCTATTAAAGGATTTAGAAATTGATTCACCTATTAGGATGAAATAGTAGATTTTACTTACAACTTGATTTTTGATTAGATCCTTGAAGTACAAATCACCTCTTGTGATAGATATAACTTTACTACTCCTTAATTGACCTTGCTGAATTCCTTACTCTGCTCTACTGTTGATTTGCATTCACTCTTCTCAAAACATTACTTCATATATCTTCTCATCATGATACTTGGAAATGATACAATACATCACATATATATACCATTCCAATATTTACAAATACAAGTTTGGCTAAAACACAAGTAAACAAAATATTATTGAGTCAGCCAAATAGTAGAAACTCAGGTTCTGAATAGATGACATGGTGACCTTCTAATCCTCGACATCCACTGCATTACTCAACATTGGCATACACTCAATAGAAGTATAGGCATAGTCCATACTAATCACACAATGTAGCTTTGAACTCAGTAACCATTGGAGACTCGGTAAATATAGTGTAACTCAGTAGATACTGAACATTGTGTTGACCTTTCTTTCAATCAATAAACACTACACATCCATCACTTGGTAGACACTAGCTTCACATCATAGAAATTGATGACTTAGTAAGTACTACGAAGCTTAGTGACCACTATCTTCTTGGTGATAACTATTGGACTACACACTATTTGTAATCACTTGGTAGCTTCTGGAAAGCTTGGTATGAACTAGTGAACTGTTGAACTTACTTAGCAACCATTGAATGCTCGATACGAATTGTAGACTAAGTGATGAACTCAGTAACCATATATAATTGAATAAGTCTTGTCACTAATAGAAAATATAACTTAATGCCAACAATCTCCCCCTTTGGCATTAGTGACAAAAAAACTTATAAGCCAAGACTTGTATACACTAATATACTAATTTTTTGATTTTTCAAAATTCATCTTTGTAAAGTTGTTGTATATACATTTGCACATATCTCCCCCATACATAAGACATAATATATACATAGTCACTTTACACAATTATGCACATAGTCTATCTCCCTTTTATTTTGAACATATGTCAATATATTCTCTCTCCCTTTGTCTTTCCACAAAATATCTCTTGCTCCCCCTTTTTGAAAATAGTGCCAAAGAGCTATACAATATATTCATATAGAGATATCAAAATGTGAGAGAAACTCAAAATGCACCTTGAGAATAAGAGCTAATATCTTATCACAGTTCTCTTGCAAAATTTTGCAGGTATGGAGAGCTACTTGAACCTCTACTAAGAGTTGTATCATGTGGTCTAAAATTGAAAAAATTATACTAGACCAATGACTTTGAATATGCAATACGCTTTTGCATTGTGTCCATGATTGGAAGGATCATGTTTTGGATGTCTATCAATGTGGATCTGATCCTTGCTTCCTCTCTCAGTATTTCAGCCTGCATATCTAATAGAAATCTCACCTTATTTTGTTGTGTTGAGCTTGAGTTGGGGTCAAGCTGCAACCTTTGAACACTAGCCTTCATATCTTCATCAATCATATATAATTTCTCTTTTACTTCCTTAGTGAACCAGGTAACATCACATAGCTTAGCAAAAAGTGATGTTATATTTGTAAAAAAAAATCAACGTTAGCCAAAATGGAGGATAGCTCTACCTAATTTATGGAAATTTGCTGAGTAATGTGCTCAAGCACTTTATTATCAAACTTTTTCTCTACCTTTTCAATTAACTTTTCTTGTCCAGTAGAGTCCTCATTAAACTTTTGCACTGCCTCCTCTAATTGCAACAAAATGTGTTGAGATGAATCCACATCAACACCTATGGCTTCTGTTAGTATATTCTTTTCACTTTTAATTATTCTAAATTCCCTATCCCTTTCATTTCTTAACTGCTTTTGCCTTGCCTTATGTTCCAAAAGTTGGCTGACTAATCTCATTTCTTCAACTATAGCAGTATCAAGATTTAACTTAGAAATTACAATTTTCTTGTCCAAGTCAATATCATCATCAATTTCCTTTCTAGTAAGCAAAAGTTTTAGGGGTGTCCTTGGTTTTACTTCTATCATTACTACCTTGGACTTAGGAACAGAAATAATTGTAGAGATGGTTGGACTAGCTATAAAAACTTGAATAGGACCAACTGAAGAAATACTTGCTAGAGTGCTAAAAGAATCCAAAATTGGTGTACTATCCAAAACTAAAGTAATAATAAGTGGAGTGGTTACTTAAGTACTTTCAAAAAATGAACTTATTGGAATAAAAGTTGGTGCAATCAAAGTTGTAGTAGTCAAAATTGTAGAACAAGATGTTAATTTTACTATACATGGTGTTGATGAAGTTCCTGACTCAGTAAATGAAGAGGAGGAGGTATGTAGCTCAGTGGATGAAGTGGTAGACACTTCCATTAGTGATGCCTAGAGCTAAGAGAGAGAAAATAGTGATTGAACTAATGATGTATTAGTTGATGTTACAATCATACTTGTTGAAGTTGTCTCCATGCCAAATGATGTAGCAATCTTTAGTGGAGAGTGAGGAAGGGAGGCTATAACCTATGTAGCTATCATTACTAGATCATCCTCTTCCTTATCTTCCTCATCAACTTCTTCCTCTTTCTCTTCTTCATCATCCTTTAATGCCTGATAGTCTTCATCATCAAAAGTGACACAAGGTGTGTTATCTTCTTCATCATTGTCACTATCATTATCCTTGATTTCAATTGGATCTTCACTTGGCTTATGCAAATGGTAAATATTTTTTCATATATCTGTGGCATCTTTGACTACATGCTCAATGTCTTTGACCAAAATTAGAAAATTATGAAATCTCATCATCATTTTCTCCTCATTCTTCTTCATTGCTTCCTTGACTTCTACATTTGTAAGATTTGGCAGAAACTTTCTCAAAGATTGCTCAAATATGTCTTTGACAGTTTGAGTAGCAGATTCCCACCCTAGTTTTAACCTTTCTAATAGTTCATTGCAAATTTGTGGGGCAATTTGATTTGGGGAATATTTCCATTTTCCCATTTTTGATAGCACAAGCTCTTCAATCTGCATCTATCCTGGTTTCAAATTTCACTACCTTGAAGCTTGTAATACTAGCACCTTCTTCTAGTTGTTCCAATATTTCTTAGAAGGTGAGAGGGGGCTTAACAAGCACAACTTCACTAACTCCTTTCTTCTTGTACCTTCTTGTAAACACAATTGTGGAGGTTTTGGGTAGCTTGGTGATAATCACCTTGCCTTTCTTTCTTACCTACTTTGCTTCCTTCTCTAATTCCTGCTCTTCTTCTTTAGATTCTTCTTCATCTTCTCCTTTTCCCTTGGTAAGAATGAGAGGGGCACTAGCATTTTTTAGCTTTTCTATCTTCCTCTTGCCCTTGTTTACTGCCTGAGGTAGCTTGATCTCAAGCTCTATTCTAGTTTTACCTTCTTCATAGGTTCCAAAGATAGGTAGCTTTGGATCTACTGGCTCATTGACTAGGACCTCAATAATATCTTTTGTCTCATCAATGTTCACCTCATATGGAAGAGGTTTCACCCATGCAACTCTACGCCTAACTACCTAGATATAAATTTTATCACAATCAACCATGCAGCATACATCATCTTTATAATCTTCAACTAATTTGGGAGGAATCCAAAACCTATTGTTCATCTTCTCCTTAAAAGCTTCAAAGTAGTTATCCATAATACTTTCAAAATGTTCACCCATTTCTATAATGAATTCATTAATCTGATACAAAATGGGAGTATCTTTCTTCCACACAACTAAACCTTTTGATGGAAAAAACTTTTTAACATAAAAGAAAAGACAAGTTAACAAAGAACCAAATTTACAAGGGTTTTTCTTTGATGTCCTGATGTTGTCCATGTTCTTGTTTAGTTGTTTCAACAATAAATTTGACAGATCAAATTCTAGGTTCTTCTTTACAACCTTGTATGCCAAATCCATGGCCTCACATAGCACACTATTCAAAAGACTAGAGGTATATATCTTATATGCTATGATGTGAATTCCAAACCTAAGCTTCATGTCAAATATATTACTAATTTTTAGACCTCTGCCATCCCACTCTACTAGGGTTTTCTTTTGAAGTTCTTCCTAACCTAGGGTTTGGGTTGTCTTGGCCTTGTTGAGCATAGGGACACAAGTAATGTTATGAATCATTTTCTTCATGATCAACATAGGCTACTCTAACCATAATTGACCATTATAAACATTGCTTAGAATATACCTAATCCACTTCACTTGGAAATTCTTTGGCATATGTGGGATATGGGTTAATATTTTGACCTCTAAATGCTTATGCTAGGGTTTTAAAGATCCATAAACACACATTTCTCCTAGGGCACTATCAATCTCTAGGGTTTCAATTTCTTGAACAAAACACTTAATATGAGTGTGAATATCATTAATAAGAAGTACATTTGGAGGAATTAGTGATTGAGCTCCATTCAAATCAAGTGCCTCCGCAACTGCTAGAACTAACTTAAAATTTGGTGCTTTCCATTCCCTGACTTTTACCAACATTTTAGAACCTCATTTTACCTTGTTATTGTTGTTGCTTCTAGATGCCATGGTTGTTTAGTAAATGAGAAAATTCTTCAAAAAATCTTTTTTGTAAATTTGCTTGAGATTGCTTGGATGCACTGTAAAATCAATCTACTCTAGGTACACTAAAGTAACAGTGAGAAATGAAGTTAAATTCTACCCTTTTTGATAAAAATTTTCCATTAATTCTTGGTGTCATAATGACATAGTGCATGATAGACTGTCATCCACTGACTATGCTTGGTAGAAGCTTGTAACCTGGTGATCAAACAAAACTTTATTATTCCTAACCTAGCTTGATAGAGTCTATGACCAACCTTGCTCGGCAAATACTGATTCCTTGTGATCCCTCTATATCTGAGATATAGATTTGGATCTTTTACTTTCTTTCATTGCAACTTCTTAGAATATGGCTTTGAAGATACAATTCCAGTTCTTCCTTAAGAACTTTAATTGGAAATGGTGAAGTCACCCACTTCTTGAGTGACATAAACATCATTTGAATTGGCTTGCTCAATAGATTTAGGAATCCACTGTTTTCTCATATGCTTCCTGATGTTATCAACTTTAACTTTCTTTTCATCTTCAACCTTTCCTATATTCATGCAATTCTTAGCTATATGATCAAGTTAAGTGCATGTGTAACATCTTATGGTGGTATCCTTCTTTCTCAAGTGATGTCTTGCACAATTTATGCCAATGTGTCCATATTCTCCACAATAATGACATCTACACCAAGTATTGTAGTCCCAACCAAATATTGCCTTTATAAATTATTCGACTGGAATGAATGGTTTAGATTTTCATTTAGATGTGTTGTGACCTTGCTTCTTGTATTTGTGACATTTACCTTCAAATTTTGGTTTCTTCTTACATTGATTGGCTTTATGACCACATTGATTGCAATTGTAGCACTTTCTATTGAATTTTGTCTTTCCATTGCTCCAAAATTTGTTTGATGTGTGACCTAATTTACCATAGTGACTACATGTAGGTCTTTGATTCCTTTGAGTGCCTTATTTGGAAGATTCACCTTCTTCTTTGTATCCAAGCCCTGCTTTACCTTTTTGCCTATACAGATTCTGCTCATTGTGCTAATTCAATTGATCCATGTCTGCTTGAGATTTCAAAATACTTTCATTAAGTTACTTTTTAGAATTCAGTTCAGCCTTCAATCTTTCATTGATTTGTCTTTTAGTGCTTAAGTCATTCCTTAGCCTTTCATTTTTAGATCTTAGACTCATGATTTCCTCATTTGCATTGGAGAGCTAATTGATAAGACTTTTTTGCTGAGAAGATTGATTTTGAGTTTCATTGTTTCTTGCCTCCAAGTCTACATTAACCTTATTCCTTTGTTCCAAGATTTCACACATTCTTATTGACTGAATTTCTTGTTCTCTTTTCAATTTTCTTACCTCTTCTTGCAAAGATCCATTCTTTTCTAGCAGTTCCTTGACTACCTCATTAGCCTCATCTGAACTGCTTGAGGGGAAAACATCTTCAATCTTTTCTTCAACACATTGGTGGTCGTTCATCTATTTTGCAAGTTCCTTCCTTCATTTTAGGGATTGGGAAAGATGCTCCTTTGCTGCTTTGAGTTGAGCTATGGCCATTTCCAGATCTAGTTTTTCATTATCAATAGCTTTGTCAAGTTTGAATATCTCCATTGTCCTTGATCTTTTGCTCATATTGTCAAGCTTTATCCTAAGAACCACAAAGCTCTAATACCAATTGTTGGAAATAATCAAGACTATCTAGGTCACTGAGAGGGGAAGGGTGAGTTGGTAACCTCAAAACTTTAAATTTATTCAACACTTAATCATCATAAATCATTCACCATTAATTGATGTACTTTACTACATACATAAGAAGCTGAAAGATAAACATTCATGACACATGAACACAAAATTTGGTGACCTAGAAATCCTCTAAATAGAAAGTAAAACTAGGGTGGGGATGATATCCACAAAACTTCACTCCTACAATATAAATTTTGCCTATTAAGGCTTACATTGACCACTTCTAATGATTTTCCCAGTTAAGAGAAATTTGGATTGCTAGATCCACCTTGTTAGAGGTTTTACAAACATACAATGAAGTATGCACTCTATTAAGAGATTTAAAGAAAGATTGTTAAGTATACCATGTTAAAGGATTTAGAAATTGATTCACCTATTAGGATGAAATATTAGTTTTGACTTACAACTTGATTGCTAATTAGATCCTTGAAGTACAGATCACCTCTTGTGATAGATATAACTTTACTCTTCTCAAAATATCACTTCATACATATTTTCATCATGATACTTGGAAATGATACAATACATCAAATATATATACCATTCCAATATTTACAAATACAAGGTCGACTAAAACACAAGTAAACAAAATATTATTGAGTTAGCCAAATAGTAGAAACTTGTGTTCTAAATAGCTGACATAGTGACCTTTTGATACTCAATGTCCACTACATTACTCAGTATCATCATGAACTTGGTAGAAGTAAAGGCACGGTCCATACTAATCACACAACATAGCTTCAAACTCAGTAACTATTTGAGACTCGAAAGATATATTGTAACTTGGTAGACATGAAACATTGTGTTTACCTTGCTTTCACTCGGTAAACACTACAGATCCATCACTCGGTAGACACTGGCTTCACATCATAGTAAGTCATGAATTGGTAAGTAATACAAAGCTTAGTGACTACTATCTACTCAATGGTAACTATTGGACTACACACTATCTGTATTCACTTGGTAGCTTCTGGAAAGCTCGGTATGAACTAGTGAACTGCTGAACTTACTTGGCAACCACTGAATGCTCGGTATGAATTTTAGACTGAGCGATGAGCTCGGTAACCATATAGAATTGAATAAGTTTTGTCACTAATGGAAAATATAACTTAATTCCAATAGAACACAAGCACAATTGTAGACCAAAAAGAGTATGATCAATATATCAAAGCATGTCGTAATACATCGCACTGTATTCATACACACTACGAGTGTCTGTATATAAAGGCCTCTCAAGATGCATCTAGAATGGTTCTAGAAAGATCCAAGAGATAAGATAAGCATCATGAAAACTAAGCACATGTCTTATCCTTCAATGTAGATGAAAGGATAAGAATGACAAGGTGTATCTCAAGTAGAGATGTTGTAGACACCATGTGCATAAAAGAGGTGTGAACTCCTATATTAGAAACATGAAAACTCACAAGAGTATGCATACTCATAGGTGACTAATAAATAAATAATAAAATGCATTTACCTAAGTAAACTTAACTAAGTGTAAATAGTAAATACTTGTTTACACCAACACCCCCTCTTAAGTTAAACTTAAGGGAATGCACTTAAGTTCACAAAAACTAGGATGAAATGCATAATGGGTCCCAGCTAATAGGCCATATTAGATATGCATTTATAAAATGAAATACAATCTCTCATAAAGTGGAGAAAGAGGGAAAACCTCATGGGAAAAACTCTCCCCCAAAAAGAGAGATGAAAAGATAAGATGCATGGATGGATGGAGTAATCAAGACCCCCCATTATGACATACATCAAGTATATACAAAAGTGAAGAATGAGAAGGAAAAAAATCTCATAAGAGGAAAAAGTCCCCACATAAAGGAGAAGAAGAAGGAGACAAGGTAGTCCCCACCTAAAAGTAAGGTGTTAATCAATGAGAAATACTCCAATGTAGAAGTTGATCCATGATCGTTGTATAATGTTCTTCCTCTTTGGAAGAAACAATGGTAGAGGTATAGGTGAGATGCTTCCCATATGTGTGGAAAGAATCTTGATGATGAAAGGTGTCTCTAAAACCTACTCAATTGTCCTTGTGTCAACACTGATAGTGGCTCCTTCCAAAAATGCTAAGAAGAAGTGCAGATCTAGCAATTATTGATGTAGAACCTGTTTCAAAGAACAATTTTTCTCCTCAAATGATAAAGAGACCTCCAACAATTGTTGTACATAAGGATCCACAATCACATCAACTTGCAAAGATTGATCATGTAGAAAATGGACATGAGGGTCAAAGTGAGCCCTTGCAACAATTGTAGAATGATCATCTTTAGTAAAGAGAAGCAGTATATCATCAAAGAAGTCTCCCAAATCTATTGTGTGTGACTCCATGAAAAACCCTATAATGTCTGCCAAGAAGTCATCACCTAAGGCTAGAACTAGAAGACAAAGTGTACCCTATTGTGTTGAAGTACATGAATCATTCACTATGACAATTGATGAAGAATTTGCCTCAACAAAGAGAAGTTTAATATCATTGATGATGTCTCCCACATCTTCAATGTGAGACTCCACAAACAAACCTACAATATCTAGAAGGAATTCATTGCATGAAGCTAAAGTAAAAAGACATGAAGGTTCCTCTTGTACTAAATCTGAAGCATCTATGGCTAGAACTGGATTAGTAGAATCAATAGGATTATAAGGAGGTGTGATCTCATCTAGAGTTGAAGGTATCATGACTAGAGTGACCAGATGAAGAATGTCTTCTTGAAATGGAGGAACATAAGGATCTCCATATGCTTCCCAAAGAGCCATCCAAAAATCATGAGGAAAACTTGCCACTCTAAGAGGAGCAAAAGCTTCCTTATACTATTATACAAAAGAGACAAAGTTTCAAAAGATGTGTCCAATTAAAATGTGGTGGCAATGAATTGAGATAAGGAAACACTTCCTGATGGTCTCTTAGATGATCAAGTATCAAAGTACTCCATTTGTGATAGTTCCTTGTTGTCAACTATGGTCTAACACCAAATTGACATGTGTGACAAGACTCCATGAGATCAATCAATGAACCCCCAAAAATGCAAAAGAGATCAATCAACTCCACTAATGTATGATTTGGGCACTCTATAGCCACTTGCCAATTTAGGGCCTATTTCTAAAAGTAGCATTTCTATCTATAGAACCTATAATCTAATTTTAGATCTAGAAAGTAGACAAAAAAAATGCACCTTCAAAAAAAATGGAACCTGATTATGTGTCGAGATGAGCCCATACTAAGCACTTGAAGTGGAAAAAATCAAGATTTTCAAGTTATAGAAAAATTTAGGAATAGAAATGTTGAAATTTTTTCACCGATGTGTAGATCATGAAATTCTACCCCAGAAGAAATAAAATTGCTCAAAAAAATGAGCCTGTATGAGGGTGATATCGCTGTTTGAAAATCACCGCCATTGTTATATTTCTAGAATCACCTTCATGCCTCCAAAAATGAAATGGTTCTAGATTTTGCCTCAAATGTCTAATTTGGATGAAACAAAATCTGATTTGGGAGTTTTTTGACCTTATGAATGTGATGCGAATATCTAATTTGCACTAGCAAACACCAATCTTCACCTGCAAAAAATCTCTCCTATGGCTTGATGGCCAAAAAAAATTTCAAAAATAATGCAAATCTAAAAAATAGCAAAGATGCAAATGAAAAAAATGCTAATATGAAAATTAAATGTATAGATCTGAAATGATCATACCAAATTTCACAAATTGGGCCTTTGGGTGCCGGTTTGCAAAACATTTTACCTCAATTTTGACTATAGCCTAGGGTAAGAAAAATTAGAGTCAAAATTTACCAAATATATGTGTTGGATGCAATGGCAAGGTCCACTTTGGCTCTAAACACTCCCAATGACTATGATACTCTAGATCTGAGCTGAGGTGCTGAAGCAAGAAGATGGTCTTGAATAGTTATGTGAAGAGAATTTCTCCAAGAGCTCTGATACCATGTAAGAATTTTCCTTAAGGAAAAATTTATCCAAGATCAAAGAACTCAAATACAAGCAAAATTATAGACCAAAAAGAGTATGATCAATATATCAAAGCATTTCCTAATACATCACTCTATATTCATACACACTAGGAGTACCTATATATAGAGACCTCTCTAGATGCATCTAGAACGGTTCTAGAAAGAGGTAGGAGATAAGATAATCATCATGACAACTAAACACACATCTTATCCTTCATTTTAAATGAAAGGATAAGAATGACAAGGTGTATCTCAAGTAGAGATGTTGTAGACACCATGTGCTTAATTAGAGTGCTAACTCCTATGTTGTAGATGCCATGTGCATAAAAGAGGAGTGAACTACTGTGTTGTCAACATGACAACTCACAAGAGTATTCATACTCCTAGGTGACTAATAAATAAATAATAAAATATAAGTAAACTTAACTAAGTGTAGATAGTAAATACTTATTTACACCAACAAAAGGCTAGTACTTCTAAAGCTCATTGGAGAAATGTACCTAACCAAGTTAGACGAGGAAAGAGAAGAAAGTGTTGATAGAATACCAATTCATCAAGATCATGTGAAGGATTTTTTTTTATACGAAAACTCTTCTTAGAAGCTTCATGGAAGGTGACAAAGTATTTTTTTGGGCTAGGAGGAAGGAACCATAGAGGGTTCCATAAACTTATACTCACTTTAGAAGGGTATGTACATTATACAAGAAACATTAGAATCCAAATAGAAGATAATATCATATATTGATGGATCTCCATTGCCTTTGTCCTATGATGGACAATATATAAAGTTGAATTTTTTTCTAGAAAGAGATGTATATGTTGTATGTATATAGCCAGCTATGATTTTGGTGTGATGTTGTTCTTTCTTTTCTAGCACTTTGTTTTGTATTTGAACCCTATTATATTTTGTTATAACTAAATGTTCTAAGTCCTCTAGTTTTTTGTTAAAACCTAGCCCCCAATTAGAGATATTGTTATCCACCCTCCCACAATTAACAAATTTGTGACTTTTCCATGACAAGAATCATTCATTTATTCATCAGTCTCAAATGTTGAACATTTTGAATATATTGAACATGTTGAACTACTACAAGGTGTTCAACTAGTTCAAACAATTCAATAAAGAAGAAACCTTAATCTTTGGGGTTAAGTCACTGGCTTTAGTCCACTTCTAAGTTTGTAAAGTTGTGACTTGCTCAAACCCATGGAACCAATTCGATAAGTTCACGAGAATCAAATTGTTCTTTGTGTTCACATTAAATCCACATTCTAAAAGGAAGCTTCAACGTCTCTTTTCTCATCTAGTCATATGTTTTCTTGAGTAAAGAATATGCTAAAGAGATAAAAGCTTGAGCATGTTGAACCTATTGAATGAGTTCAAATGGTTCAAGTAGTTAACTAGTTACTACATTCAATGGTTCCACATGAAAAGAATAGAAAGGATATGAAGAAGGTACTAAATGATGTGAGTGACAATAGAAAATACTTTGTTCATTATTTTTTTAACATCAAACATTTTTGGCTACCTCATGTGAAGTGACAAGTAATTATGATTAAATATGCTTGCATGAATACTCAATCTTATGATTAATGCTCCACTTTTATTGCATGCCATGCTATTTAGTTACATAAATATATTCAATTTTTATTATTTATTAAGTATTATGTAAGAAGAACTTGAGCATATGAATAATTAGCCCAATCAATAGAGCAACCATTATAGTAGCTCTAAAAAAATTGGTGAGGGTTGAGTATTCTAAATTTAATGCTTCCTCCTTTTGGACACAATTTACTCAATATAAATGATTATATTGTTGAAAAGAGATTGTTTTGAAGTGAAGAACATGTAATGGAACAATCATTATTTTTTAAATGATGTCAAACTTGCTACTTGCTAGTAAGATAATTTTTTTTTGGTCTAAACGCAATCATATGGTTGATTGATGAAGAGGATTTGAAAAGAGGAGATGACAAGAGAACCTAGAGAAAGGTTGAGTTATTTGGTGTATAAAAGTAGAACTAAGACCAAGTAAGACATTGATACTATAGTGTATTTTTTATCTACTTAAAGTTTGAAATGAAATATTACTTAAGAAAAGATTGGAAGAATATCAAGTAAGAAAATTGTTTGCCTAGCCTTATCAAGTAGTCAATGCAAGCCGAGAAGAAATACATAGAAGCCGAGTGAAAATCAATAGGTTCTAAGAAAAAAGACAAGAAATGAAAGCCAAGTGAATGTTAGTATATGTTGATTAAAGTTTAGTTGGTGTTGAGCATCAGTAGAATTTAGTGTTTGCCGAGTGAACTAGTGTTGGTCGAGTGACAGAATAGTAAAGATGTCAAGTGACAACAAATAGTGTTAAATCAAAGATTTGATGAATCTAAGCTAGCTAATTTAATTTCTTGAATTATGTGAAGTGTGTAGAAGATAACCATGATGAGTTGGTGATACAAAATTCAAGCTAAACCATATTGAGGTGAATTCAAGGAAGATTGAAGAGAAATTTTCTAGAGGAACCAAATGGAAAAGTGGATAGATTCATTGAATCCTACCTAACCATAAAATAGATGATTATGGTCAAGTAGCAAAAGATCTAACTTCTCTATTTATAGAGATATCTAGTCAAAATCAAAGGTTTTCATGTGAAATACCCTAAGTAAGACAAGGATTCTAGGGTATTGCTTCATTTATTGGCTAAATAGAAGAGACTATAGTTGGCATATAAAGCAAGAAGGATTAAGGGGATGAATGCTTAAAGGGTGAAGAAGATATCAAAGATGAAGTGTATGAATACCAAGAAGAATGGAGGACTGAAATAGAGATCTGTAATCTATAAGTGAGTTGTAATTTTTTATCAGATCAAGTCCTACTATTACTTTCTAATAATTGTACTAGTGTGGATAAAATCCTTTGGATTAAGGTTGACCTAACAATCATTTGTAAGTCCTTTAACTAGGTGATATTCCAATAGAATGGTCTAAAGTCCTCTAACAAGACTTACTCCTAATGGGGTGATTGAAATCCTTTAACCAGGTCACATTTAACAATATGTATTATAACCTTTAATAGGGTTGACCTTTTATAAGGAATCACTTTAGAAGAGCGAGAATTTGTAGCATGTTACTAGTGGTTTTTTCCAAATTGGGTTTTCATGTAAAATCCTTGTGTCAAATTGTGTGAATGTTCTTATAATATTTCATGTTTACATTTTTGTAAATCTATTTTAACCTCGGATGGTAACCTATTAAGTTAACATATTGTATGATCTAATGGATGCATGCATGTTGAGGTTTTACAAATATAGATCTAATTAGTACTAAGAAAATTTATTTGTACATCTAGACCTTGGATAATTGATTCACCCCCCTCTCATTTATTCTAAAGAATTCCAACAATTGGTATCAAAGAAACAGTTTTTGAGAGGAAATAGTTTGAAGGTACTAAGAGTTAAAGATCAAAGATGTATAAAATGGAGGTGCCCAAACTAAACAAGTAAAACTTTCCTGCATGGAAAAGTTTGATGAAGCTACATCTAGGAGGTCTTGGAGATTGTGTACAATCTACCATCACCACTAAGCATGTTGATCCTATTGGAGCCCTAACTAATGATGATTTGAAAAAGAAGAAATAACATAATCAAGCAATGTCATAGATTGCCTCTACCCTAAGTTACTCAGTGTTTGATGACATCAAAGATTATGACATTGCAAAGAAGATGTGGGATTCTATACAAATAATTTATGGAGGAGATACAAATTTTTCGAGAGCCAAATCTAAAAGTCTAAGGGGGAAGTTTGATGACATGAGAATGCAAGTTGAGAACATTGTCGAATATTGCACAAGAATTAAAGATGGTGTGAATGCTATTAGAGAAGCTAATGGTATTATTGATGATGAGACTATAATTATCAAAGTACTAATAACACTACTGTCGATCTATGTTATTATAGTTTCTTCCATATAAGAGCTAAGGTGTATACCTAGTAGCAGTCTAAGCCTTAAAGGACTGATGGATAGACTCACTAGCTTTGAACTCTCTAATTTTGATAATTTCAAAACTGAAAATGTTTAATCTACTTTCCAAGCTAAATTTTCATTAAAGGTACCTAAAGAGAAAAAAAAAGGGTAAAATGTGTTTCTAGTGATAGTGATACAGATGAGGAGGATGCATAACAACTTAAAGCATTGGTAGTAAGGAAATTTCATAGAGGCAAAGGTAAATTCAAAGGTAAGCTACCTATCATGTGCTTTAATTGTAATGAGGTTTCTCATATTACTACTACATGTCTAGAGAAGAAAAAAAATAGAAGTGGAGACAAATACATAAGTAAAAGAGATGAGGACAGCAAAGACTATAAGACAAAGGAAAAAATTCTTGCTACACTACTGAGGAGGAAACCAAAAATGAATCTAATGACCATGATGATGAAGTGGTGTATGTTGCAATGGAGGATGATTATGATGAGGATGAGGCAACTGCACTAGTATCTTATGTGAACAAAAGTGGTAGATGGATCATTGACAGTGGGTGTTCACATCACATGACTGGAGATAAAATTAAGTTCATTACCCTTGATTATTATAATAAAAATAGTGTAAGATTTGGTAATGATGCACCCTACCTAATAAATGGTAAAGGGTCAATCAAAATAATAGAAAAGATAATGTGTTCCAATTCTTATTATGTAGAAGGACTTAAGTATAACTTGTTGAGTGTATCAGAACTAAAAAGTTCAGGTTCCAAAGTTGAGTTTGAGAAAAAGAGAGAAAATATCTATGACACTAATTGGAAACTAATTGGAAAAGGTGATCAAACTAGAGGTAATCTATTTTATCTTGGCATGAATAATGCTACTTTTCTTGTTGAATAATTTGATGTGTTGTGGATATGGCACAAGAGTTTATGCCATGTTAACTTTGGTAACTTAGTTTGTGTCAATAACATGAAAAGAGTCAAAGGTTTGCCTAAACTGAAGAAACCTGACAATATGGTTTGCAAACAATGTCAATTAGGCAAGATGACAAAATCTAGTTTGAAAAGTAAGACTCAAACCTCTAAAAAAAATTGGAATTGGTTTATATTGATTTTTGTGGACCAATTGGTATAAAAATCTACAAAGGTGACAAGTACATTATCCTATTTGTTGATGATTATTCTAGGATGATGACAGTTATGTTTCTTAAACAAAAATCGTATGCTTTTCAAATGTTTAAGTGGTACTTAGCTAGATTTGAAAAGGAGATAGGAAAAAGCTTAAAATGCCTAAGATTTGATAGATATGGAGAATTTACATCAAATAAGTTTGAGATATTATGTAATGATAGAGGAATCAAGAGATGGACTTTTGCACCTAGGATCCCTCCACAAAATGGGATTGTTGAAAGGAGGAATACATCTATAATCAACTATGCTAGAACACTCATGATGGAGAATAATTTCCTTACAATACTAGGTAGAAGATATAAGTATAATGATCTATACCCTAAACCAAGTACAAGTCAAGAAAGGTACTCATTCAACACCTTTTGAACTATGGTATGGATACTCACCCAATGTAAAATATTTTAAGGTATTAAGCAAGTGCTATATTCTCAAAGACAACAAGAATGGTAGACTTGATGCTAAAAGTGAAGAAAGTATATTCCTAGGCTATTCCACAAGAAGTAAAGCTTATAAGTGTTTGAATGCTAACACTAAAAAAGTTATGGAAATTCCAAATGTGAAGTTTGATGAATACATAGAGGGACATGAAGCTAGACATATCAAGAAACCTGAAGAGAACTATAATACCCCTAAATTAGTACATTGCTAGGCTAAACTAATTTCATCTTATCAATCTTACATAAATTCCTATTGTACTAGGCAATTCTGATTTTGATAATCTCTACTTCACTTAAGTGTCAAATGTAGAAAATCATTAATCTGTATTAATCATTGCTTCATTTGATTCCTAAATATTAATTGAATTAGCTAAATTAAACCTATTATTTGAATTAATTTAATTATAAGTCCTAGTACTTTAATTAATTTAAATTCACCCCTTTAGCTAATACATATGAGGAATTTAAGTATATTGATTTATTTAATACACCCTCATTCTAATTATTGAATTTAATTATTCAATTAATTAGACTATTCAAAAATGAGGTCATGTTTAATTTTCTTAAATCAAATATCTTCTCCAATATTCTCTCTTCAGTTCAGAATTGGAAATATTGAGTTGATTGAAATCAAAAAAGGAATTAAATCAGTTAACTCCTTATTCCACTCAAAAGAAATTGGCTAACTTTTTTTTCATAAGGGACTTTTCTATTCTAACCTTATCTTGTCTTCAATCTCAACCATTCATTCAATTTGACCTTGACTATAGATCATATTCTTGGATTCTATTTAAGAAACCTTCAACTCATCATTTCATAGGATGCACGTGAAAAATATCAAATTAATGTCAATTTGATTACTCAATTTCTTGCATTCAAAGTTGCTCTTGTTTTTATGCTCATCATATAGATTACAATGCATACATTTAGATTAATTTTCTTATTATATTCTTAGATTAATCATGCATACATCTTTGATTAATATTGCATTAATCTAGATTAAATCCTTCGTACTAGGTGGTCTGGTTGTTGATCTCTCAATTTTGAGAGTGGACAGCAAAATCTATCTAGTTAGAAGGAAATAGATCAATTTGTTGGATCATACCAAATGAATAATCCCATGTTCATCTTGGGATGTTTCTAACGTATAAAGATTATGCTAAACTGTGTGATTAATTCATAGGCCCACAATTAGCACATACATTTATGGCACCCATTGTGGGGCTAAAAAAATAATTTTTTGGCCTCAACTTTTGATAATTTTTTAACATTCTAATTTTCTGACTATTCAGACAATTTAGCAGTTTCTCACGCACAAAGAAATAGAATCCTCGCCTATAGTTATGTACTTTCTCACATGAAAAAGTGTATCCTTGAATGCATAAAATCCATTTCTCATGTGGTACACAACATATTCTCAAGTCGGACTGTGTAGAAGCTTGTGCAAAACTTGGCATCAATAAAGGAAAATTTTAGTTTTCAGATTTTGTTTTCATCATGTTGATTAATTTGATAATTATTTTTGAAGCATTTGTTTTTTATTCCTAATTTTTGAAATAGCCTAATAGTGGTATGCAAATTGTTTGTCAAAGATGCCCTATCATGAATATGCAAACAATATTAGCAGTTTGATTGCAAGATGTTTAGTCAAAATTTCATTGGTCAAAGATTGTATTCAAACCCACTCAAATTTTGTGCTTGTTTTTAGTGCTTTAAATTTCATAGGTTTCTAGAAAAAGGAATAGGGGAGTATGCTTTTTACTACTTGGAAGTGATGCCCAAGAGTAAATTAGAAACCTAGACACCTTTGGAAGATAGTACCCAATGGAGGCAACAAAGTTAGCAGTTCTCCTAAACAAAGCTTTTTATGAAGAGATGATGACTTCCTTTTAGGAAAGTCAAAATCTTGGAAAAAGATGCATTGGGATTGATAAACTAACTCAGTGATGAACATGTTATATGTGTTTGGGTAAGGTGACAAGGTAAAGGGGTATTCTCCTTTCCCTTTGGGAAAATTAGAAACTTTGACCATTGAATCTAAGCTATAGTCTAAGTCAACCTTTAGAGGGCTTGCCAGAGCAATTCAACCTCTGAGAATGACCCAAGTAAGCACACACCTTTTTCCAATGATTCTAACTCACTATAATAAAGAATCTTTGTAGAGAGAAAGACTCCAAAGCCATGTTAACTTTCTCTTCTTCATTTTGATATCGCATATCAAGAAGAGGCTTTGTCTGCTACACTGGGTGACACCACCCCCAAGCTTGCTAGTAAAGTGTGTGCACTTAAAAAAGTTGGCATGGGCTATTAGCCTAAACTTCATTCATGAAGCCATTGGGGATTAATGTGAATGGAAGCCAAGTAAAAAAATTTAAATAGTTGCTATCTAGTTCACCTCCGAAAGGGGGCATAATATTTTTACAAGGAGGTGGAAGAATCTCTCCTATAGATACTCACCATGGGCATGTACCTGGATGTTGAAAGATGGTATATGCCCTTGACCACTTCTATAAGGGTGCTCATTGAGCATATATATAATTGAGTCCTTGGAATACACCAAAAATACAAGTGCCCTCTAGTGGGGTGACATGGTTATGTGAATAAAAAGTGTCTTTTTTGAGTCTACAAAAAAGTCCAAATCATCCAAAAAAAAAAGGTCAAGACTCCCTAGTCCTTTCGTGTTGTTTTGTCCTTTTCTTGCTTACAGTTTTGTAAAAATTTGCATGAGAAACTTGTTAGTTTGTGTTTCCTAGTGTTTTTTTTGTATTTCATCACATGTCTAGATATAAATCCTTACACAACAGTTTGTCAAAACATAGAAATTATGAGTCAAAACATGTCTTTATTGTCAAATTATCCATTCCTCACATGGCTTGGTCCATATTCTTGTGCAAGAAAACTTTTGCAAAACTATTGTTATAAATTCTTGTCTAGTTTATTGTGTTTCCTCATGTGATTCTTTGTGAATCTTTGCATGAGCTTTTGTCCTAAAATTTGTTGAAATTGCTTTGCTAGAGATGTCTTCTCATCTTGGCATCTATATTTCCTTGCTCAAAAATCATTGTCTTGCACAAGCCAGTCAAAATTTGTTCAAAAATAGTGAGCTATTCTGAGCTCCCTCATCAAAACTATTAGATTTTAGTGATCTCTCATAGACAAAAATATTACAATAGATATGAATAATGATAGATATTCTTACTTGAATAATTGCAGATTAAAATTGTTCTTCAAATGGTGAATGTTCTTGAATTGTGGAGATGCAGAATATCTTCCAATGAATACTACTGATAACATGTACTATAGGAAGAATATGTTGATTATCTTTCAATGAAGATTTTAGAGGAGAAAGTTGAGAATTTATCCCATAATTTTAGTGCAAATCATTGGGACTTATAATGCCATGTATTGATTGTTGTCCTTGACAATCTACATATACACTTATATGTTTGTTAAGAGTCATGACCCCCATAGAGTCATGGCTCTACATGGCCTTGGGCCATGTAGGGTTATTCCTCTACAGAGGCATAACTAATAACCTATTTGTTAAAGTAAATCAATATATCCACAATGCTTTAGTATAAGCAATCAGTGCCATAATACAAGATCACAGATAGCATATGATTTATGATGTCCACTAATAATAAGTACATAATACTATCTACCGATAATATCATCAAATATATGTAAAGAAATTCATCTAATATATATATATATATATATATATATATATATATATATATATATATATATATATATATATATATATATATATATATATATATATGTAAGTAACATCAATGAATATCATTAGATAAACTTGGTATAGATTTTGCATATGTCTAATCAATAAAATTTGTCTAACATCATTACTTCTACTGATGTTGTACATCAACATTCCCTCTTAGCCAGGGAGAAGTAATACACCTTTAGATTTTAGAAAATCTGAACACTTTATCTAATCTTAGCACTCTGAAACAGTGACTAGTCAAATAATTAAAATCACCATGCTATGAACACTATCATAACATATATTATGATTTCTAATTATCTAAAACAATATCTAGAGTAATTGTAATGGACTCGTTATCTATGATCTCTATTTGTTTGAAACAATATCTAGAGATTTCCATGATAATAGACCTATCATTTGCAAGATTGTCACCTTACAAATGATTACCTTTTGAATATATATGTCCATGAAAGATTGTCACCTTTCATTACATATCTGATGTAACTAAACAATAATAGAATCATAAAATCACATGATTTGAAAACTTAAATTCAATATTCAATATTACAATTTAATCATACCAAGTTTTCCTCTAAAGTATTTCCTAGTAAAGATATCTATTGTTTTCTCATTAGTACTGATGTACCTTAGTTGAATGGTTCCTCAATCCACCATATCTCTAATATACTGGTAAGGAATTTCAATATGTTTGGAATGATTGTGTAAAATTGGATTATCTGAAAGCTTGTGATGCCACTCAAAATTGCATTACCATTTGGAGTACCTTTCGAAACTTTTGAGTCACTTTGAGCCCTATATGCATATTTGCTTGCTTGTATACCTAGCTATAATTTTAAGGCCTAAGAGGTGTTTTATGTTTCTAACACCTTTCATTTAGCATGTCTATGAGTTCTATAATGACAAACTAACAATTTGAATCATTCTACAAAGTTCCATTTTGAGCAATGTCCAATTCTGCATTTTTTGCCTAAGTATCAAATAGCGACAGGAGGCCAAGTTTGCATTTGAATATCTTGTACTTGATAATATTTCATGAATCACCTCTTTGAGATTATTTATTATGCATATCAATCAACCTACACTTCAATTTTTGAGTCATTTTGATATGTTTTGACTAGGTTTTGAATCCCTTAATGTTGGTTACTTATCTTTGTCATGCTAATGCATTTTTTTTGGAAATCTGAGAAGCCCTATTTGACCAATTATAGCTTTGACATAGTTGACCATACCAAAAAAATTCATTTTGTATTATATTTTAGAGGTCACACACTTGTTATGCTCTAGATTTGAGCTTATGACAAATCCATTTGATCAGTTTTCATATGCAATTAGGAATGCAATTTGTAACTATTTACTGGTGTCATAAAATACAGATTGGTCGGTACCCCTATTCAGGATGTTGTAACTCTAATTTCATAATAGATGAGATCAAATGGTGTAACGCCCATGCCTTGAGTGCTACTACAAACTAGGATGGGAGTAGAGAGAATGCTTGGTTGCAACCTTGCATCCGTAGTATGCCTTGTCACTACAAGAGGATACTAGTGGTTGCATAGGGATCACTAGTAGGCTAGAGTCCTAGGAGATTTCCAAGGTAACTCTGGCATGACTCGTGTAATGACACTTGCCCTCTTACATAGTATGTTTCCTATGTGTCTTGTCTGCCTCTAGGATTTAGATGTTGATTTATCTAGGAACCTTTGAGTTAGATTGCTTTTAGGATTTCTTGGACTTAGAAAGTGCTTTTGATATTTGGTTTGATATATTGTTTGGTACTTGAGACTATCTCCTTAGTGCAGTGGGAGTGGGCCATTTAGGTTCCACGCGGTCAGGTGATAGTTCTTTTTACTCTTGCCATTGAGATCTATCTGTAATCACTATGGTTGGAGCATTATTTGTCTGCATTTTCTTTCATTCTATCTTTGTATCATTATGATGGATGGTTTCATTTATTTTATTGTACTTGTATCATGGATCCAAGGAGGATGATGTAGTTCTATTTTTACAAATGTATATTCTTTTAGCCTTTCATACCCTGTGACATGTACAGTGAATGATTGAGCATTATGAATTTCATTTGCCAAGAGGCATTCAGAACAAATGAATATTATTTAAGTGGACATTGGACTTTTTAATTATTCTTTCATGTGGATGTGGTATTTGTTAGACTTAGTATTAATTAAATTTAAATGTGACTCAATGTCATGGGATCCTTAAGGAATGTAACCTGTTATGTATGTTTCTAGATTATTGTATTTGTATGTTATTGCTTCCATTACTATGTGTTTGATGTGTATGATTACCCTTCTTGTTCAAAAAAAAAATGTTTGGCAAACTTAGTAAAACTTTAGGTTATTTCTTTTGGATCTTGTGGCGGGGCATTACATCTGGTATCAGAGCAAGGTTTCGGCATACCCTATCACATTATCTCAATGGTAAGAGAGGGGAGATAAATTCTTAAGTCCAAATCCTAAACCTCTAAGCCATTTGTCCTAGAAAATTAGGACAAGTATCTAAGTTGACTACCCTCTGAACGCGTTGAATGACATTAATTCATGATTATAGCCCTTTAGTTTGATTTTGTATGTGTTTTGCTATGATGGGTTTTTGTATTTTATTTTATGAGTCTTTGATGAAATTTTCTATTAATTAAGTCTAATTAAAAGATTAAATTAATGATTAAATTTAATGGGAAATTATTAAGATATTATAATATTTAATTAATTGGGAAATTAATTAAATAAAAATAATTAAATTTGAAGATAAAAGTATAAGAATAAATTTAGAATGTGATAATATTTATTTAATTTAATAATAATATATTTAGAGTTCATTTTTAAATAAATGCTAAATAGTATTATTATTTAAGTTAATAAATATTTTTATCAATTAAACGTTCGAAAATAAATTAAGATGTTGAAAAAAGAGATTAATTTATTAAAAAATTTAGATTGCATGATGTATGCATTAGATGAAAATATAAGAAACCAATTTTTTTTTTTTAAAAGATAAAATAAGTGAATTTAATAAAGATATTTTAATTACATAAAGTGCACATGAGATTAAAAGTTAATTAATTAATTAAAAGCAAAGTCAACTAAAAATTAAATAAAGTAATTCAATAATTCAATATGCGTGCATGGAAAAGATTAAGAAAAGATTAAGAAAAGTTAAATTAGATTTGAAGTTTGGTGAGCAAGGAGTTCTCTTGTGTGAATGCACAATTAGTGCCGCAATTTTAGGAGAGAACTCCATATCACAATTTGGGGGTTCATTTTCGAAGGACTGGGAGAATTTTGAAAGAGGAAGGAATTTTGGAAGTAAGAAGGTTTGGAGAGGAGAAATTTCTCTCACAATCTTTTGGGTGTAGCGATTAGCATTAGAATCCAAGTAGATTCTTGTGGTTATTCGTACAGTTTATTATGCTTTTTCTTATTCTGTCTTCTTCATGATTGTTGAATCTTGTCTTCTTTGTCACTATTGAATTGTTTATCCAAATTTCACAACGATGAATCCTCCAATATTTTATTTTGAAAGTTTTAGTATGCATGTTGGTATTATTTGTATACAGAAAGGTTAAAATATCATTAGAATCTCCCTCCAATGGATTTAAGAAATTTAGAAATTAAATTGGGAAGAGCTTTTGAAAGAAAAGAAAATTTAAAAATTTAAAATTCAAATGGTTGATTATATTTTTCCTATCAAGGTATGGGTGAAAATTATGTTTAAAAAAAATTATTGCTAAAAAAATATGTTTTATGCAAAAAGGAAATTTATTTTAATTAAAATTTATATTAAAATTTTACAAAGTAAATTTATTCAAAAACGAATTTGGAAAATTAATACTAATTTTTTTTGTATTAACATGGGGAGGCGGGCTGTCACATCCCACCCCCACCCAGCAACCACTGTCGTAGCAGTGGAGCCCGCAAGTAGTCGTCCCTTTTAAATATTATTTAATCTTAGTTTTATATATTATTTATTAATTATTATTTTAAAATTAATAATTAATAAAAGATAGTTATTTTTATATATGTATATATATTAATTTAGCTTAATTCATTTTTATATTAGATATAATTAAGATTTAAATTCTTTTTAATTAATGAACTTATTTTAAATTTGTTAAACATTCTCTTTATTAAGAATGTTAAAATAGAGATTTAAATTGCATGAACATTAATTAACTTATTTTAAATTTAATTTAATTAAGTTTTATTATTAAAAGGGGAGTATTTAATGAAATTGATTTCATACTATAATGCTAATGATTTTAAATAAAATTGGAACTATTTTATTAGTTATTATTTTAATGGTTTAAACAAAGCTTACCTTTAGAGTATTTTACAAAATTGATTTAAAATATTATGGGGGTAATTCTTTAATTTATTCAAAAAATGCATGGGATAAACTATAAGTTAAATGGAGAATCTTTGTACTCAAAATTTGCAGTAAAATCAAGTTAAAACTTTACTTTCAACTCAACTACGTGTTTTCAAATCAAACCAAACTATGAGACTACTCTATTTTTTGTATGTTGTCTATGTTTTGGGTTTGGGTTGACTAGAGTGTTGGCCAGTCTTAAGCATTACCAAAGGCTTGGGAATTATGTGATTGTGATGCTATGTTGATTGATCTTGATCTTTTTAACCCAACCATGGTAATGTGTTTGGTTTGCTCTATGATTTGTGTTGATCTATTGATTGTTATTATTTTCCAGTGTTCTTGTGTGACACTGAGGTTAATGTATGACCTACTTGACTTAACCATTTTTGAGTCCTTGATCACTTATATTTGAATTTCTTTCCAGTCACTTTGATAGGATTGAGGCATTTGTTTTCTTTGTTCTTGGTGATGTCATGTTGTGACATGTTTGACTTAACCATTATGAGTCTTCAATCAGTATTATTTTTGGGATGCTTTCCAGTTGCTTATAGAGAATTGATGTGATTATTATGATTATCTTTTGATGCTTTCTATTCACTTGTATAGGACTGAGGTAGTTTTATATGATTCTTTGATTTGTACTTTTATGAACCTAGGGTAGGTAATCTATATGTAGTGTCAGGAAGTGGCTTGCAATGGGGGCCGAGGCCCTAAATGGTTCCTAGGGTAACCCATTGTAAGTTGTTTAATAAGTGAAAATATTACACCAAATGGGGCTTAAAATGAACCTAATAAGAGTCTTTGCATGTTCTCACCCATGCCTTGTGTTGGCTCTTGATTTAATAGTTTTGAAAATGACCAAGAAAATAGACCAATGCATCAAAGGCTAGCAAATTCCTATGACAGATACATCTAACTGTAGTCTTGGGCCAACTATAAGGCATGACTCCTTCACTTCAGGCTCTGCAAGACCTAGGAAGGTTAACCTTGAGGTTCTAAGATATGGTACTAGTGCATTTAAAACATAAATCTTAACCTAATTATTGTAGATGAAAACCCCTTATATCTCCTAATAACTCATGCAATAACATAGATATACAGTAGCTAAATGTAAATCTATGAATCACATAAGTTGAGTGAGGGTTAATCCTTTAAGTCCTTTAATATGAAAGGGTAAAACATGTTTGATTAATAATGTTGAATTCAACCAACCCTCATATATGCAGTAGTAAGACTTTAATGATCATATAACTGACCAGTGCCTAATCCATTGGGCAAATCCATGAATCAAATGCATACATATGGATATCTAATACTTATGTATATATTCAGATATACAATCTATTTATTTACCTTGTAAATAAACATATGTGCTCAATCCAAACCTCATTCTTACATGATTCCCTTCTCAATAAACATGTAACCCTATTGATTCACTGAAGCATTTACATAACCCCTTGAGTTACAAGAAACAATAAGACAACATATAGCCTTAAGGGACTGCAACTATGATCTAGGCTCTTTGTTCAAAGATCGTAAAACATTGAAGCTCATTGAGATAGGAGACAAGATTCAAGATGAAACTCAACCATCTACTACTTTTTGCATGTATTTCCTTAAAATTAATATAGTCATATGCATGAAAATGAAAACATGTAAATACCTAACAGATTTGAACTATCTGTATTAACCTTCCTAATGTTGTTCATACAAGAGAGAATATGCTGAAGAAAAATAGTTTCACAATAAAACACTAGAACCCTGTTGGTATTACCCAGAGAAAAATGCCAACAACTTTGCAAAAGAGAAGGAAGAAAGATATAGGAAGGAAGTAATTCTCAAATTGAATCTGCAACTGACATGTGTCCCCTCATAATTCCTTCCCAAGAAACTGAAAAATTGTCTCTCTACCTTCTCTCTGTAACTGCAAATCAAATGCCCATGATTCTGGCTCTCAAGTGCATCAAAAATTTCAAAAATTTGTTCATGAAAGAAAGTAACTAATGTTTAATGTCAAAGTAAATGCATGGTAAAAAGTGAAAATCAGTTCAATGTGACCTCCAGAATGCAAAATAATCTTTTTCAGCTTATCTTTACCACATTTGGGCTTCAAAAGGTCTTCAAATTTTCTCTTTAACAAACTCTATTGCTTAATGATCAAATTTGTTTGCTCTATTGCCAATACCTTGGGAAACACAAACTAGCCTATAGCACAAACCGGTGAATACCTATGCACAAACTAACTTCAAAAATGGAAAATTTAGATTCTCTCAGTTTTGGTGGTATATTGGAATGCCTATTTTGGATAAAAAATGCCCAAGTTATGCCCTTATGAATTTCGGACCTCTATTCCATGGCTTCCATAGCACATATTGCATATATTTTAACTTTACAAAAGTTAAAACTATAGAATAAATCCAAATATGATTTTAAAACTTTATGCCCTGCATGTAGAACCTGAGAAGGAATAAAATAAAATTTTATTTGAAACCTTTGAAATTCTTCCTCCCCTTCCAATTTGGGTCAAACTTAGTTTGACCAGCTTGGACACATGTCAAGACGTGATTAGCTCAAGCATGTATAGCTGGGCACCACATGTCACATTAAGATTGGTCAGTGACCTCATCTTGCTGCCATGTGTCATCACCTCATCAAAGCTCGCTATGTCACTATGATAATTCTCGTGCATCTTCTATTTGGCAATGTAGCAATGACCACATGATTAGGACATGTGTCACAATCTCCTTCCATCTCCATTTTACATGCCATGTCATCACAATAGGGAGCCATCACTGTCTACCAGATTTTCATGGTTTTTCGATGACTTTCTATGTTGCTAGCTAGAAAACTTGGGATTTTTTGGCTAGCAAGGGAGCAACTACCAGATTTTTGAGCTTTTCTAGCGACCTCACCTGTCCACATTAGCACCACATCACCCATGCCACATCAGCATCACTACTCGCTATGGTTATCCTGTGAGCATCTTTGTTTGGCAATGTAACGAGGACCGTTGGTTGTGCCACATATCATGATCTCCTCCCTCAATTTGTGATCTTGACATGTCATCATGAGTGTGTCTTTGTTTAAAATTTATTCTTGGGAAACCTGCCAACTGTCCTTTTCATCCAAATTGACCACAGGACCCCATGAAGCATGCATCTTTCAAAAGCCTTTTCTTTGAGACACACTATGTTATGTCTATGGGAGCATTTAAATGTTTTAAAATTCCTATTTCACTTGAATGTGGGATGTATGATTTTGAAGGTTTTCCACATACTCTTCTCTCCATGCAATTTTTTCATCTCCAACATCGGTAACCTAGCTGCACTCTGCTTCTTTGTTTGCATTGCTCTGATGACTCACAGTTTTTCTTGTTTTGTTTACGCATATCTTTCTTTAACTGGCAGTTTATTTCCTACAGTCGTCTACCTTCACATGCATATGAGTTAGTCTTTTAACACAGGTCTACCCTGCCCTTAACTGGTAGTGTCTCATTACAAAGAAGATCCCCTTCATCTCGCTACATGATCTGCTCTCCATTTTCTATGTTTTCCCTTCTTTAGCGTGTGTGACTTTCTACTCCCTTGTCATTGCTTCTTTATTTGCTCCAAGATGCTCCTTTTCTTGGGACATTCTTCATGATAAGCCTACCTCTCCTGTGAATGACACTTTTACAAGAAGATTCTACTTTTCACACATTGTGTTCTAAAGTTAGAGTAGGAAATATAATATCAATGCTTCCTGATGTTGGCTGCATGGGCTTCCTTTTTCTAATGTATGGAATCCTACTTTGGCATGGTTATTATATTGTTGTGCTAGGCATAAGGGGATCCCTCTACCTTTTTCATGCCTTTGACTGTCAGTGCTCCTCCACATAAGCTCCCCTTGGCACTTTCAATCTTGCAAAGTGAAGGTCCATAGTTCAATCCTGCGTGGAGGCAACTAAAAGTGGTTGCCTGCTCTGAGCACTTAAACACTATACAAATGTTCAAATCAGAAACAACATTAGTGAGACTTTACAACTATCACCAACACCACCAAAACAAAACACTTTTTTTCCATTTCTCTTCCTTTGGGTATAAGATACCCCAGATTTTCCTTCATGTAGCAATGATACATGACAAACCTTTCATGAAAATATAGAGAATATAGAGGTACTAGGCAGCAACAAAAAAGGTTCATGTCTCACTCATGGGAGTTAGCTTAAAATTTATTCAACTTGATAAACTTAGTCTTCTTTCACTTCATTCTCACAGATTCTTTCTTAAAATAGGCATCTTTATAAGCTTTGAGCCACCTTCCCTGCGACCTGGTACTCTACCTTGATTAGTTATAGTTTCCTTTATAATCTTTGGCTTCGACTGTCCCTATTGCTTCCTTTTAATGTATGGGTTGCATTATTTAGTGCAGCTTTTAATGTTTTTAAGTTAATTTTTTAGATCCTGTACGGTGGAAGAGCTTCAAGTTTGTTAGCATTCATTCAACTCTATCAAGTTCTTCCTTCCTCATGTTGTAAATGAGAACATATGGACATGAGTCTAGGATTGAGGGCGTAGCCCAATCTTTCCATGTTAACTTCATTACTTCCCCTTCATTTCCCAAAATTTTATTTGAAAGCACTCTAAGTATGGTTTTCTGGCCACAATCATCTTCATGAATAGAGGAATAACAAGAGTAAGATTACTTTATCATTTATTTTGACATCCTCACTATATTCAAAAGATGTTATGTCTCTCCTTTACTTTGAGGGATTCGAAATGCTATATGTATATTTTGAATTTCACAATGACTTAAAACACTATAGCGATTCTCTTTTTAAAAATACCCTTAATACTCTCGAATCCTATCAATCTGGTGCAGATTAGTTGGGCCCCAAAGTGGGTCCAGCTAAAAAAAAATTTGTTTCTGAATAACTAAACTATAGAATTGATCCATTAACCATCTCATAGTGATTAGAAACAAGTTCACTCACTGAACCATCAATTAAAGATCATTTTACCATTAATTTGCAACTTGTTGACTTTGTGCCAAGAGGTCCTTTAATTGGCTTTAAAAACTAACTAGAACACCTAACTTGGCTCTGAAAGTTGGCACACTGATTCTTTGTTCTACACACTTAAACCATGTTGAATCTTGTCTCATGAAGAATTCAGGATCAAAAGATATTCACTGTCAAAGTTGAACTCTCAGAACTGCCTGCAGATAAACATGTCAGAAAGCAATAAATTAGGTTCGGATTCGGCATTGAAAACTGGGCAAACTAACACTTGGAGAGACAAAAACTAGGATGTTGGTTCTATATCATGAGGTGAGTATGAATCTACAGTTTGGGATGAAAAATAACAGGACGCATTTGGTGAGCGGTCAAAGTGAGCTACTTGGATTTTGCAGATTGAAACAATGGCAGAAAAGTAATTTTATCAAATAGAATTGACTTGGAAAAGTGTGCAAATGGATTCATCATGACTTAAAAGCTGACATACTTAAAGTATTTTTAGATGGAAACACAATGGTATAATCCATTTTATCTAACCTATCATGAATCTCAAGTTATGGCATCCCAAACAGGGGTACCAAACAATCTGCACATGCTGACACCAGTATAACTTTAGAAATTGCATTTGGAATCACATTTGAAAACTAATCAAACAGATTCTTCATAAGTTGAAACTTGAAACATAACAATTTTTTGATGTCTACAATACAATACAATAGGAATTTCAACATTTGGGTCAACTGGGTCAAAATTATAAAATGTCAAATAGGGCTTCCTAGAAATGTGAACTATAGAAATGCACAGAACAATAAACTACCAACTTTGAGGGGCTCAACACCTAGTCAAATATACTAAAAATGACTCAAAATCTGCAATATAGATTCTCCATTATGGATATCAGACACTCCCAAAGTGGCGAATCATGAAACATTTTTGGGTGTGAGATATTCACTTGCAAACATAGCCTCCTGTCACTATTTGACACTAGGGTAAAATGCAAATTTCACACTAGCTCAAAATGGGACTTCGCCAAATGACTCAAAATGTCAATTTATCATCATGGAACAAGTGGATGAGCTGAATGGAGGGTGTTAGAAATATTAAACACCTCATGGGGCTCAAAGGTACACCTGCATACATAGGCATTTGAAAGCATTTATAGGGCTCAATTCACTCAATGGTACTCAAAATTGACCATGCAATTTTTAGTTCCAACACCTTGAGTGTTAGTACAGACTAGGATGGGAGTAGAGAGAATGCTTGGTTGCAACCTTGCATCCATAGTATGTCTTGTTAGTACAAGAGGATACTAGTGGCCACATAGGGATCACTAGGGGGTTGGGGTCCTGAGAGATTCCCAGGGTAACTCTAGCATGATTTGTGCAGTGACACTTGCCCACTTGGATAGTAGGTTTCCTATGTGTCTTGTGTGCCTCTGGGATTTAGATGTTGATTTATCTTGGAAATTTTGAGTTAGATTGCTTTTAGGATTTCTTGGACTTAGAGAGTGCTTTTGATATTTGGTTTGATATCCTATTTGGGACTTGAGACTATCTCCTCAGCATAGTGGGAGTGAACCATTTAGGTTCCATTTGGTCAAGTGGTAGTGCTCTTTACTCTTACCATTGAGATCAGTCTATAGTCATCATGGTTGGAGCATTCTTTTTCTACATTTCCTTTCATTCTATCTTTGTATCATTATGATGGATGGATATATCTTATAATGGATGTTTATATCTTTTATGATGGATGGTTTCATTTATTTTATTATACTTGTATCATGGATCCAAGGAGGATGATGTATTTCTATTTCTACATATGTATATTCTTTTAGCCTTTTATACTTGTGACATGTACAATGGATGATTGAGCATTCTAAATTTCATTTACCAAGAGGCATTCAGAACAAATGTATATTATTTAAATGGACATTGGACTTTTTAATTATTCTTTCATGTGGATGTGGTAGTTGTTAGACTTAGTATTAATTAAATTTAAATGTAACTCAATGTCATGGGATCCTTAAGGAATGTAACCTATTATGTATGTTTCTAAATGATTGTATTTATATGTTATTGCTTCCACTACTATGTGTTTGATGTGTATGATTACTCTTCTTGTTCAAAAAAAAAAAGTTTGGCAAACTTAATAAAACTTTATGTTATTTCTTTTGGATCTCATGGTGGGGTGTTACAAATGGTTTGTATGACTATATCCTACTCCAAAAATACTTCAAGTGTACCAGTTTGTAATTTTTGATGAATTTTTTTGCACACTTTCATATTGTCATTCCATTTGCAAAAAACACTTTTCTACTAATGTTTCAAGTCCTGTAATTCTGAGTACACCACTTCACATGCTCACCAAATGCATCCCATTATTCATCATGAACCCAAATCATAGATCTATATCTCCTCATGGCTATTAACTATTTCTCCTATTTTTGTACCCTCAAGCATTTATTTGCCCTATTTTTGAAGCCAAAACCGAATGCATCTTTTTATTTTCTAAAATGTTTATTTGTAGATAGTTTTAACTGAGCAACTTTGACGGTCAATATCTTTTGATCCTGAAGTCGTCATGAGATGAGATCTTGCAGAATGCAAGAATGTAGAACAAGTATCAACATGCCAACTTTCAAAGCTTGGTAAAGTCAACTTGAGTAAAGTCTAATCAAAGTAAGACTAAATATGTACACCATCTTCTTGTAGAGGTTCCTTTGAGTAAGGAGTTCTTTCTCAAGTAATGTTGAGCCTAGAAGTGTATTGATTTGATAATATATTACCAATTCATGCCTTTTAGCCTCCCTATAGGACTGATAGAACTTTATCTTGTATTGGAAATTATAAGTGATGAATTTTAACCTAATATTGATATGTTACCATGATTCACCATGTAAGAGTACATGAGTAAGTGGCTTCATAGCCTTCTTTAGATTTCTATATACCAAGGAAGATAATAAAACATAAATCTAATTTTTATCATAGCTAATTTGACAAAGACAATGTTCAATATGGCAAATCCTACCACTAGATACTAGAATAAGTTTGAAGATCAAAGGAATGAAGAGAAGTGAGATTCCTGAGTCTGGGAGGGTGGCAAGTTTCAGCAAAGTGGTTTTCTATTTTTGTCCAACGGTTCCATTATTTCTTCTTCACAAGGGATATAGCACCAACATATGTGAGAAGTAGGGGCACTAGTAGACAATAGAGGAAGAGGTCTCCAACTATGGAGATGGCAGTGGAAGACAACACCCATCTCCAAAAGGAAGCACTCTAAAATGTTGAAGGATGGCAAGGATTGAAGAGGCTCACAAAAACAAAATAGAAGAACATCAAAATTGTTGTCTCATGTGAGGACCAGAGATGGCATCCCATGGCTAGGCACAATTGCATTGAGTAGCAGGGGAAGACACAAAAGAGGAGGCATTTTATGTAGTGAGTAGGCCCTTGTTTTGAATGGTTGAAACATTGTTTTGTCTTTTTCCCATTTGCGACAAAAGTAGAGTTGCTAGATTTTAAAAGGAGATGATCAAATCGCATCTACCTAGAGAAAATTTCTTAGCTTTGTGCCAATATTACAGTGTTGCATTCCTTAGAAGGGGCTCATTTGCATGAGGAAATTTGTACAAGTTAAGCTAGCCATGAGGTTTTTCTTTCTTTAGTTATAACATTTTTTTCCCATATTCATTGTGCCAAGGACATTATAAGTATTTTTATACACTCATGCATGATAAAGAGGTGTCTCAAGGATATACATCTTTTGAAGGTGTGGAGGCTTAAGTGGGGGGCCCAATGCAGGGACAACTAGTAGAGGTTAGAGAAGATGTTTTGACCTTCAACGCAAAGGCATGTTGATGTGGCACATCAAGGAGCCCATCATATGATCAGAATACATGATTTAAAGATGTAAGATGTTACAAGAACTACCTTGTTTGTAATGTTAGGAAGTCCAAATTGTTGGAATAAGATGCTACAAATAATGTGCCCACTATAAGGTCATAAAATAAATTTTAAATTCCTGAGATGATACGCCATTGGGAGATCATTAGAAGAAAAATTTGAAGGTAAGATATTATGAAAACAATGAAGTTGCCATGTGATTGGGGAGGCTTAGTACAATATGTTTGATGCTACAAAATTGAAAGTGGGGTAATCATATAATTGGGAATGATGAATTTGAGAGCCACAATAATATGATTTGATCATAATATCATAGAATCATAATTTTCAAATCTTTCAAATATTTTAAATGATGATGAAAATGTGGGGCCCACACAGGTAGTTGGCATATGAGATTTGAACAAGTGGCAGAGGGAAAAAATATAAAATATAAATATTTCAAAATATTTGACTCCAATCTCCAATCTGTACGCTCAATTTTTTAGATTTCAAAGTTTTGAATAATTGAATGATATTATATAGTTTATACTATGTGATGTTTTAAATTTTTTATTTTTAAACTCAGTTCATGGCCCGAGGCCTAAATTCTTGAATGGATCTTAATGGCACAATTTTTATCCAAAATGTATAGTGTAATATACCATTGGAATTGGAAAGAGATGAATTTTCCATTTTTGTAGTTGGTTTTTACATAGGTACTCACCAGAAGTAGCTACAACAAGATTTCTAATTTTGTGGCATACTCAATGATAAAGTATAGATTTGATGTTTTCAATTTGAAATGAAATCAGATATGATTAGATTTGCATAAGATTTGATTTCATTAACTACTTTAAAGATGATTTGAATGTTTTAAAGCAAGAAGTTGCAAGTGACAATTTTTGTCTACTGTACAGTTGAATTTCATAGCAAAAGAAAAGCATGACAAACCAAAATCAGATTTGAAGCTCAAACACATATTATGATGTCTATCTGATATCTCTTCAGAGGATATTTTTTTTATTATTTTAAGGGGATATATCAGATATTTCTACAACAACATTTATGGTTTTGATTGCAAGCAAATGAAGAAGATTCAACAACATTAGGATGAAGACAATTTCAGTATGAAACATCTCAGTATTAGATTACAGATTTGGAAGCTTCTTCTCCTCTATAAATTCTTATTTTTTTCTCACCGTACAGGTTCTAATTTTTGAGATTTTCTCATTATTGTGAGACCAAAGGGGGTTCTAGAGTTGGAGAGTTTCTTGACAACTATGATACCATTCTTAGTATTTTCCTTTGTTATGAATAGTAGTAGTGTAATTTTCTTTTGAGCATTAGCTAATACAGTCATTCATTTTGTATTTTTTGAGTTTTGACATATGGATGATGTATTGGTTTCAAGGAGATTAATACAAAGCTTCATTTTTCTTAGTTTCATTCTGGTTTTCATATTTTTCCTCTATTATCTACATTTTTTTGTGTTTAATAAAAAAGAGCTTAAACTAAATTGTAATCCCTTAATGTTGTACATCTGGATAGGTTTTCTATTAGAACATAGAGCCAAGTAAATGCTTATTTACCTTGATAGGGTTGCAATTTTCATCAAGAGGATTTTACAATAAGTATGAGAATTTTTTATGAAGATAGATGTTTATTTACAAGGTAAATGGATAGATCAAATGTATAAATATATGAGTATACTCTAGGTGTCCATGTGTATGTTAAGGTTTAGTTGATACCCAATGGATAAGGGAATGATCAGCTTAGATGTTGCATCTTCTCTATTGTTGCATACCGAGGCTATGTTGAGATCCAAATCTTTAATCAAATATCAATTTACCTCTTTATGTATTGAAGAACTAGAAGTGTTGGTCATTACTTATTTGCATCTACTTTCCCTTTGGTTATAGTTAGCTATTTTAATCAAGAAGTTTATCAAAAATCTTAGAAGAATGTTGACCATTTCTACTATAGGGGACAATCTAGAAGAAGAAGGGTATCAAATTAGCAAGATCGATCCCTAGGGTTCTCACCCTGGCCTTGTAGAGCCTAAAGTGAAGTGAGTCTTGATGACTCTATTAATGTTGGCACATAACTAAGATTTAGCCTTGTTGAATATAAGATTTAGCTCATCCTTAGGCTTGTTCCTATCTTATGCTTCCTGGTATTACGTTTAAACCCACCTAACATGTTCCTTACCTAGTAAGAATTCCAACATCTTGATGTAAATTTGAATATCACACATAGTGGGCTTCAAAGGTCTTTTGAAAAAATCTACTAACAACTTTCATAGCCATACCACTTCTCTAGCACCCAAGGAAGAGGCAATCTATTTTGCTACAGTAGAACTTAATGCAACTAAAGACTATTTTTTGTTGAACCAAGAAACCATTCCAAATCCTAGACTGAAGCAACATCCAAAAGTAATCTTACATTCAGTAGGTCTACTTACCCAATCAAAATCAAAATATCCATAAGGTTTGATGTTGACTTGATTAGCAAGACTAGAAATAGAGACTAGGTTTCTTTTTATTCTAGGTACATATAAAACATTTTTGAGTTGGAGAGTAATTTCTAAATTAGGTAAATTGAATAGGAACTAATGCCTTCAATAGGATGACTAGAGTTATCTCCAATGGTAACTTCTTTTGAGGAGTCTTCTGAGAAAGTCTCAAATTTGTCTGTAAATCCGATGATGTACTGAGATGCTCCACTTTCTATGATCCAAGTGTTGTTGTTTGATTTTAACTCAATTGAAAGGGCTAAGTAAAAAGCATAGTTTTATTTTTATTCTTTCTCTACTTCCTCTCCTCTTATTTCTACTAATGTTTCTTGAATTCTCTTCTTTTCAAGAAAGGAGTTATGAGAGTGACAATTTTATCACATTTTAAATATCTAACTTTGGACGAATCACATTTCTTATATGATTTGTTAGTTTCCCTTCTATTATGTTTGAATTTTCATCAAGTGCTTGAATGTCTCCATCTTGATTTATACTTAGTTCTCTTGAGACTAATCTTGATTCTTCTTGTGTGCATTCATTTTTTAGTAAATCAAATTTGGAAATTCGGTTCAAGAGCTTAATCCTTGAATAAATGGTTCCCAAGATAGAGGAAGACCTCTTAATGCTATCATGCTAAGTTCTTTTTCATCAACTCAATTTTCCATTGTTGCAAGTTGATCTTTTAATTCAAAAATCCTTAGAAAGTAGGATGTAAAAAATTCTCCATTTTTCATCTTTTCATATAGTAGATCTTGTTTTAGAGTTAATAATCTACGAGTATTGTTGATTTCAAATATATCTCTCATAGTAGAGAACATCTCAAATGCAGTCTTGAGACTAGATATGGATGGAAGAATATGATCTTTAATAGAATCTATTATAATTTTCATTGCTTTGTTATTGTGTCTTTTCCATGTTACATTGTCTGGATCATTTTCAAGCATGGATATGTTTGTTTCTATATACTCTAATTCCATTTCTCTTAGTATTATCATGACTCACATTTTCCATGATGAAAAGTTTGATGCACCCTAAAGCCTATCTTCTAGCCTTACATGATTGACCATTTTGATTTAAGAATATGATTTAACTTTTATAAATTTGAGACTTTAGATTTTAATTCTAAGTAATAGATTTTCTTATCAAAATGACTCTTATACCATCTTACATTTTAGTGATCTTTGATAGAAAAAACTATTATAGTAGATATGAATAACGATAGATATTCTTACTTGAATAACTGCAGAATAGAATTATTCTTCAAAATGGTGAATGTTCTTGAATTGCTGAGATACAGAATGTCTTCCAATGAACATTATTGATAACATGTACTATAGGAGGAATGTGTTGATTTTCTTTCAATGAATATTTCTAAGGAGAAAGCTGAGAATTTATCTTGTAATTTTAGTGCAAATCGCTAGGACTTATAATGTCATGTATTGATTGTTGTCCTCAACGATCTATATATACACTTATATGTTTGTGAAGAGTCATGACCCCTATAGAATCATGACTCTACATAGCCTTTGGCCACATAGGTTCATGCCTCTATGGAGGCATAACTAACAACTCATTTGTTAGATTAAATGAAACTATCCACAATGCTTTAGTATAAGCAATTGGCACCATAATACAAGACCACAGATAGCATATGCTTTATGATGTCCACCAATAATAAGTACATAATACTATATGTCAATAATATCATCAAACATATATTAAGACGATCATCTAAATTATATATATATATATATACATATATATATATACATGTGTGTATATATATATAGTGTATATATATAGTGTATATATATATATATAGTATATATGTACGTAACATCAATGAATATTATCATATAAACCTAGTATAGATTTTGCATATGTTTGATGAATAGAATTTGTATAACATCATTATTTCTATTGATGCTATACATCAACAAAAACTTGATCCAAATCTAATGCGTGCCTAAAAACATTTAGTCATTTCTCTTCCTACAATAACATCAAACTCTAATTTCTTGCCTAGTTGATCACTTGTGACTCACACACAAACTAGTCTCCTTATTTGGTTTTCCTATTTTTCTCTCTTTTGTTCATTATACCTTGTGTCATGATAGTTAAAACTATTGATTTTTCTAGCCATTTCTCAGACTATTCTTACCTAGATATACAACATACTCACTTTGAGACAATGTTCTAGTGTGATCCCTATTTAAACTTTATTTTTAGTCATTATCTATGATTGTTGCCACAAGGAGTGAAAAAAATTTTACTCCCTACAAACCATGACATGGTAGAGATAGAGGTAGAAATCATAGTAGAGGTTTCTCCCAAGTTAACATATAGGCTTAATCTAATGAAGGGTCCTCACAATCTCTTTCACCTGTTAGTCCACCTAGCCCTTGAAGAATTTTTTCCATAAAATTTCAGCAAAGTAGGAATCCATTATATCAAGAGAATCCTAAAATTGATACAAAACCTACATCTTCAAATGAAATAGTTGAATTCTTTTTCACGAAACCTTTTCAATAGACACATACTAAAACTATCAACACTTCTAAAATGGTTGATCAAAATCAAGAAACAAGAGACCATAGTAGGAGACAATATACTAATGACTATGGGGATACTAAAGAGATACCCCATGAAGACATAGAGAAGTGTCATAACAATAAAAACTTTTAGAAAATGATGGAGATCTTACTCCATGATTAGAAAGATAAATACTTTCTCAAACTTTCTCAAGAAGGAGCAAAATTATCTCAATATTTCAATATTGAAACAATTATCCACAAGAAGAAGAAACTAAAACATTTAAGTTATAGAAATAACTTAAGGGCATGCAAGAGAAATTGGCCCAAATGATATGTGACAAGGATAAACCAATGAAAACAAACATTTTAGATGCTCTTTGTCCATTTCCTTGCGAGAAGGGTGTAGAAATGCCTCCTTTTCCAAGAAGAGTTGAGTTACCCAAGCACAAAAAATACTTCAAAACATCTAATCCCCAATAATTTGACTAAACTTGATGCTTTATCTATGGAATTCATTCACAATCAAATCTATCTTATGTTTTTATTCTCATGGAGTCAAGTTGGTCAAGCAATGGAATGGTTTTCAAGGTTACCTATTGGTATTAAAATATTTGATGAGATTGCTAATACGTTTTTCCAACAATATTCACACAACATAGCACATCCAATCAACATACATGATTTGTGTAACCTTAAACAAAAGGTTGGAGAACCTTTCCTCATGTTTCTTCAAAGGTGGCAACAATTATATACCAAATACTCATGAAAAATTATTGAAAAAGAAAAATTGGATTCCATGTTCTTATTGTTAACATCAACAAAACATTTTGGTTATTCTATGTAAACTTATTCCTCTAATATTCCATTCAGAAATGTAGATTCAACATCCATTTGATAAACTCTGAAACCTTTATATGCATAATAAGCAAGTAAATTTCTTACTCCTTCGAATCTAGCAGCAGGGGCAAATGTCTTTCCATAGTCAATTCCTTCTTCTTGTGCATATCCTTTGCAGACTAATATTCCTTTTCTCTATGTTACTTCACCATTTTTATCTAGTTTTTTTCTAAATACCCACTTGGTTCCAATCACATTCTTGTCTTTTGGTCTAGGAACTAGAGTCCATATCTTATTTTTCTCATTTTTTCCTATTTCCTCTTCCATGGCCTTACTCTAGTCTTCATCTTCTAATGCATCTTTTACTAATTTGAGTTCCTTCATGCTCAAAAAAAATGTGTCATTTCTCAATCTGTTTCTTATCATTGGTCTAGCATCTTTATCTCCAATAATTTGTGCAACATGATGATTTCTCTTCATATATTTGGACAATCTTGGTTCAGCTCTTGTTCCTTCACTTGATCTCTCATTTTTAGAATCATTTTGTACATCTTTTTTAGGTAACTCGGTATCTCTACTAATATTAGAATCTAAATGAGCTTCTTCTTCATTATGTAACTCAACTTTTCAATGTAGCCTAGTTCCTAAGTGCAACTCATTTCTTGAATGTAACTTGGTTCTTGAATGTAACTCAGCATTCATGGTTTGTGACTCAATAGTTATTGACACTTTTTCTTGATTTGTAGCTTGATTTGAAACATCTTCATCAATAGGCATACCTTCATAAGAGTATACAAATGATTTGTATTCTTCTAGTTCTTTGATAGGTTCAACCTCATATACTTTTGTATATCCATCAAAATTCACATTTGCACTTTCCACAACTTTGTTAGTATTAGTATTTAAACACTTGTAAGCTTTACTTCTTATGGAATAACCTAGGAATGTACCTTCTTCACTTTTTGGATCAAGCTTACTATTCCTAAAATCTTGAAGAATGTAACATTTTCTTCCAAATACCTTAAAGTATTTTACATTGGGTGAGTATTCATACCATAGTCCAAAAGGTGTTGAATGAGTGCCTTTCTTGACTTGTAAACATGGTTCAGGGTATAGACAGTTGTACTTATAGATTCTCTTTGGTATTTCAAAGAAACATTCTTCTCCATCATGAGAGTTCTAGCATAGTCCATTATAGATATGTTCCTTCTTTCAATAATTCCATTTTGTGTAGGATTTTTAGGGGTAGATGTCTATCTTTTCATTCCTTTATCATTAAAGAACTTCTCAAATTCATTTAATGTGGATTTTCCTCCTCTATTATATCTTAAACACTTTAGATTTTTACCTGTTTCCTTCTCAACTCTTGCTAAGTACCACTTAAACATTTGTAAGGTATTAGATTTCCTTTTTAGAAACATAGTTGTCATCATTCTAGAAAAATCATCAACAAAAAACATAATATACTTATCTCCTTTGTAGCTTTCCACTTCAATTGGTCCACACAAGTTAGTATGAACAATCTCTAGTGTTCCTTTAGAGGTATAAGTTTTACTCTTAAAATTTGACTTTGTCATCTTGCCTAACATTGTTTGCATATTACATTATCAAGCTTCTTTAACTCAGGCAATTCTCTAACCTTTCTCATGTTACTGATACTAACTAGGTTATCAAGATTAACATGACATAACCTTCTATGCCACAACCATGCATCATCATATTTTACAACTAAACAAGTAGTGTCATCTATATCAAGATAGAATAGATTAATTCTAGTTTGATCACCTTTTCCAATCAGTCTTCCATTTGTGTCATATATGTTAGTAACCTTGTTTTCAAGTTCAACCTTACATCCCAAATTATTCAATTGTGACACAGTCAAGAGATTATAGTTAAGTCCTTCAACATAGTAAACATTGTCACATAAAATCTTATTTGTGAGCTTGAACCTTTTCCTTTAATCAAACATGGTGCATCATTACCAAATCTTACACTATTTCCATCATAAAAATTCAAGGTAATGGACTTACTTTTGTCTCCAGTCATGTGATGTGAACACCCACCATTAATGATCCATTTTTCATTCTTGTTTACATAGGTTACAAGTATAGTTGCCTCATCTTCATCAAATTTTTCCTTCATTGCAACATATACCACTTCATCATCATGTTCATCAGATGTTTCCTCTTTAGCAATATAGCATGACCTTTTGTCTTTATCTTTGTTTTCCTTGTTGTCTTCATCTCTTCTACTCTTGTACTTGTTACAACCTCTGTAATTATTCTTTTCTAGACATCTAGTAGCAATATGATCAACTTCATTGCAATTGAAACAACTGATAGGTAATTTACCTTTGAACTTACCTTTACCTTTGTGGAATCTTATTACTACTAATGCTTCAAGTTGTTCAACATCCTCATCATCTGTATCATTGTCACTAGATACATATTTTATCTTTTTCTTTTGCTTTTTCTCATCAGGTTCCTTTAATGACACTTTAGCTTTGAAAGTAGATTCGATATTCTTAATTTTGTAATTATCAAAGTTAGATAGCTCAAAAGAAGTGAGTCTACCTACCAGTCCTTCAAGTGAAAAATCATTCCCTAGTATACATCTTAGTTCTTGAATTGTAGAGACTCTAACAGCATAAATAGGTAGTAGTGTTCTTAAAACTTTTCTTAACATAGTATCATCATCTAATTTGACATTGGCTCTTCTCATTGCATTAACTACTTCTTTTATCCTTGCAACATATTGAGCAATATTTTCACCTTCTTTCAGTCTCATCTTATCAAACTTACCTCTAAGGCTTTCAACTTTGGCTCTAAGAACATTGGGGTCTCCTCCATATATGGTGGCAAGGGCATCCCACATTTTCTTTGCACTTTCAAGACCTTTAATATCATCAAATTCAACATAACTTATGGCGGATGCAATCTCCAACATTGCTTGGTTATTTTCTTTATTCTTTCTCATATCCTTAGTAGTTAGGGCTTCAACAAGGTCAACATGCTCAATGGTGATGGTAGATTGTGCATGATCTCCAAGTCCTCCCAGGTGTAACTTCATCAAAGTTTTCCATGCAGGAAAGTTATCTCTATTGAGCTTTGGTACTTCTCTTTTTGACATTTTAATCTTTGTGCTTCTAGTACCTTCAAACTAGTCCTCTTTAAGAAGATGGCTCTAATACCAATTATTGGAATAGTTTTAGAATAAGTAAGATGGGCTGAATCAATTATCCAAGGTCCAGATGTATAAAGAAAACTTTTCATAGCTTAGTGAACCTATAATACATTTATCTTCATCATGCATGCATCCATAAGATTATGCAATCACTTAAAACTTGTAGGTTATTGTCAAATCAACTTGTAAAAATGTAGTTGTCAGCACACTTGAAATAATTATTTACATGGAAACCCAATTTGGTAAAAACCACCAGTAACATGCTACTCTTTTTCACTCTTCTAAAGTGATGCCCTGTGAAAGGCCAACCCTATTAAAGGTTACAATGCACACTGTCAAATGTGACCCTATTAAAGGATTTCAATCACCCTGTTAGGAGTGAGCCTTGTTAGAGTACTTTAGACCATTCACTTGGAATCTCACCTAGTTAGAGGATTTACAAATGACTATTAGGTCAACCTTAATCCAAAGGATTTACCCTAGACTGATACAATTGTTAGAGAGTAATAGTAAGGCTTGATCTGGTAACAACATACAACTTCATTTGCATATTATAGATCACTATTTGAATCCTTAATTCTATTTAGCCTTCATGTTTTTTAGCTTTGACAGTTTGTTCACCCTTCAAGCATTCATACTCTTAAGCCTTCTTGCTTAACATGCCAATGCAATTTCTTCTCTTAAGTCACTTGATGAAGCAAAAAACCTTGAGTCATTGTCTTCCTTAAGTTTCTCACATTTCACTCTTTTGATTTGACCAACCATTCCTATAAATAGGAAATTAATATCTTTTCTCACTCATTCTCCATCGTCCAAGTTAGGGTTAGGATGGATTTGGTAGGATACAATGAATCTGTCCCACATTCCATCTCTCTTCTAGAAACTCCTCCCAGAATCCTCTTTGAATTTGCCTAATAAATGGTTTACATTGAATTCTATGCCACCAACTCATCAATCTTATCTTCCACCTGGTTCATAAATTCCAAGAAAACAAACTCTTCAAATTTGATCCATTGAATTTATGATTATTTAAATAATGCAGCCAGTCAACACTATCTGGCTTCTAATGCTCAGCATATACTGTGTTTCTCAGCATCAACTATGAATTTCCTTAGTACAAACTAAAGTTTACTTTTTCTTAGCATCAACTAAACTTTACTTGGTATCCACTGTTCTACTCAACATACACTAGAATGAACTTTTACTCAGCTCCAACTAATTTCTTGCTCGTCTTGAACTGACTTTTCTCAGCACCTACTCTTCACTCAATCAAGCTTGGCAAACAACCTCTATGTAACTTTTTCTTCTAAACTTTCTTAGTGTAAGAATCCTTTGTTACCTTAAGTAGATTATTAATATATCATGTTATCACTATCTTAATTAATTCTTGTACTTCTTTACATAATCATAAGTCAAAATTTCCTCTAGGTGTTGTTGTTACATCTTTTGATCAAATCCTCTTTATCAATAATCTAAGTGATAGTACTCAAATCATATAAGCAATTTTCTTACCAAAAAATAGTAGGTTTGACATCAGTGATAGAATAATGATTGAATCATATTGGTCATAGTTGTATGTACTCAACAATCTCCCTTTACAATCTCCCTCTTTGATTAGCTTCTTCAATCCATTCTCAACACCTTCTACTCCCAAGATAGATCAACATAAAGACAAACCTATTGCTGGTACATCTAGAAAAGGTATGAAAATTGCAACATCCTTTGTGGTTACCATATGTAGTATTCTTCACCAATTGTAATGGAAAAATGCTCAAATAACAATCTTTGAATTACTTAAAATCTGACCTACTCATAGGATAATTCTTGATAAATCCCTCAATGAGGCAAGTGTATCTCAAGATCTTTGTCTTGATAGGTTTCAATATATAGTGGGTCACCTGACCTCACCTCACTATTTTTCCTTTTCTGAAGAGGATGCTAATTCATTAAGTCATCCTCATAATCAATTGTTGCACATTGAAGTTATGACACATCAAAAATGTGTTCGTTGCATACTCATTGACACTAGAGCTAGTCTAAACATCTGTTCTACTATTTTTCTCAAATAATTGGGTTATTCTAAAGAGTCTATTGATCCTCATTGCAAAATAACCATCAAGGCATATGATGAAGTTGATATTCAATCCCTAGGTCTTATCATTTTGCCACTTCATGGTTGTCTAATAGAAAGAGATGTTACTTGTCAAGTCCTTGACATCCCATTAGCATACAATATCTTGTTAGGGAGACCATGGATAGATGAAATGCAATTTGTGCCTTCCACCTACCACCAATGCATCAAGTTTCCATTCTAAGGATATGAAGTTACTATACCTACTAATATTAGTTACACCTGTAACATGCTAAAATCTTCTAAAAATTTTGTACTTTCTAATAGAGAATCTACCGATCATCATGCTAACAAGCCAAAAGAAATGGAGAATTCACTCAAGTTAACAAAAACTAGGATGGGAAAATATCACATTGAACCTATTATATATTTGACATCTCTTCCTGAGTCTCCCCATCATTATGGGAGACCATCTAAAGTGAAGAGACCTTTTATGCTATCACCTCAAACTAAATTCAATGGTACCTTTATCAAAGCTACTATACCTCTAGAAGAGGAAGATGAAGATAAACCCATCATTGCATGGATATAAAAAGAGGAAAATCCAATTGATCTCATACAATATTCTCATGAGATTACTCCCAAAAATTATTTTCCAATTCTTAAGCTCATGAAATTCTTTAGTGACAAAGGAAATGGTCTAATTGGACATAACAATAATGGCTTGATTGATCGTATCATAGAAATATCTAGACAATCTCAGGATACAAAAGGTATAGGTTTTAAGAAGATTCATTTTTATTTAGGGATTAATAAATTCATACCAGAATCTAAAAGTTCATCTAAACTTGATTCATAAACTGAGTTAGATAATTGTGAGGACAACTCTGATGATGAGGATACTTATCCTTGTCCGATTCCTTTTGATCTTGCTAAATTCTTCACAGAACCAGATGAGTTCATACAATGTGTTAGCACTATGGGTGTTGACAGTAATTCATCTAACAACACTACTAATCCTCCCCATATTCAAAAGGAGCAAGGAGAGTCATGTCATATTGTATTTTTTGAATGACTTTGTAAAAATCAAGATGATAATAAAAGTGGAGAATGGATTCCCATCATTGCTAGGGAATTCTATAGTACGCCTCCATGTAGCATAGATTCTCAAGAGTATGAATTTGATTTTGTCTTAGAAATAATTTCAAACAAGGATGTAGATCAAGTTCAAATATATGAAAATTAGCTTGGAACAAGTGAACCATATAGGGTGAGGTCAGATGAGTCTCATCCTACTAATGTCAGTGAGTCTTCAATTAATTTTGTTAGAACTCAAAGGCATTCAAACACACCTTTGGGTGAAATTGCTTTAGGTCTCAAATTACTTGTCCAAGTATTTGATGATTATACCATGAATGCCATTGAAGCTATCACATCTCTCTCACTCACCTATCTTCAACTCATAGAGTGGAATTCCATTACATCTAGTGAAGTCCCTATATTCTAGAATGATTATGCTCTTGCCTCCTATTTAAACATTGTTGAACCAATAACATCCTCCACCAATGAATAGAGCATCAATATGACTAAAGATGACATCAAATATCTTAATTAAATAATTAGAAAGAAAAGAAATAGAAGGTCTAATGGTGAAAACCACATTGTGGCAGTATCAAAACCCAAAATAGTAAAAAATAAAAGATGTATCCAAAGGTGAAAACCTCTCTAAGGCACCTAAGGATGAGATATTTGATGTGCTTCCTAGTCATTTTCAATAGAGATCATCAGTGTTGATAGAACAAACACAACGAATCAAATTTGGAATAGAGGAATAGCCCCATATGATATACATTGTACAATCTTTATCTATAGAAGAAAAAGAGGAATTTGTTGCCTTCTTTCAAGAAAAAAAGATAATTTTGCATGAACCTACTCTGATATACTAGGCTTAGATCCTGATCTCATAATGCATCATTTATCTATTGCACTAGGAATAAAATCAGTCAAATAGAAGCTCATGAAAATGCATTCTCATGTGGCATTACTCATTAAAGCTAAACTATAAAAGCTTCTAAAGGATAGTTTCATCTATGCTATCGATTATGTTGAATGGATCTCAGACATTGTTCTAGTGTCCAAGCATGATAAATCTATCTAAGTTTGTATAGATTTTTGAAATCTAAACTTAGCATGTCCAAAGGATGATTTTCAACTCCCCAACATTGATATGATAGTGGATATAGCAGTAGGATATGAAATGTACTCACTCATAAATATTTTTTATAGTTATAATAAGATTAAAATTACACTTGAAGGCTAGGAGAAAATTGCTTTCACTTGCACAAGGGGAACCTTCTATTTGAATGTGATGACATTTGGTCTAAAAGATATTGGTACCAAATATCAAATGGTAGTTACAACAATCTTCCATGATCTAGTGCATAAGATGATGGAGGACTAAGTCGATGAAAACTTTGTAAAGAGTACACAATGAAACACTTAGCTTCAATATGTGGTACCTATCCTAGATTGTATGGAGAAGTTTAATCTTAGATTAAACCCCAAGAAATATGAATTTGGTGTATTTTTGAAAAGCTACTTGGCTATATTGGCTCTACAAAAGGAATCAAGGTGGATCCAAAAAAAATTCAAGTAATCATGAAAATGTCTCCACCCTATAATATTAGTCAAATAAGAGGCTTGCAAGGAAGACTTCAATCCATTCACAGATTCATTTCATAGGTAGCAAAAAAGTCACAACATTTTACTAAGAATCTACATAAGGTGTAAAATATGACTAAAACAAAGATTGTGATGAGTTTAATGCAGATAAAATATATCTTCGTAATCCACTGATCTTGATGCCTCCTATTTATGGGAAGCCTCCCATATTGTATATCTCAGCAAAAAAGTCATCTCTTGGTATCTTGCTAGCTCAAGAGGACAATGATAATAAGTAATGAGCTATATTTTATCTTAGTAGCATGTTGATTTCATATGAAATGAAATATAGTATCATTGAAAAAGCTATCTTGGTGGCCATCTTTGCTTCTCAAAAGTTGAGGCACTATATGATCACTCACATTATGTGACTAGTTGACAAAATTAATCCACTAAAGTACTTACTTAGCAATGAAACTCTATTAGGAAGGTTGGCTAAGTGGTTTATGATACAAAGTGAGCTTGGTATTACATATGTTTTTAGAAAGGCTATCAAAGGATAGACAATTTTTTATCAATTAGTAGAAGTACCTATGCAAATTCTTATACCACAAAATATTGAATTCCCCAATGAATCTATTTAATGCTAACCCATCAAACCTAAGTGATTTTCTTTTATGGTTCCTTCATACAACAAAGGTTTGATGTTGGGATCATATTCATGACACCATAGAAGTATTCATTTCATAAGGCATACAAGATTATATTTCCTCGTACAAATAATATTGCAGAATATGAAGCCTTAATCAATGACATGAAGATTGTAGTCAAATGGAGGGTAGATGAATTCAATATTTTTGTTGATTCCCAGCTAGTAATCAATTAGATCAATGATTTTTATCAAACAAAGGATGAGAATTTGATACCTTATAAATAGATGGTAGATGATTTAAAGAAATACTTTGCTCATGTCACTTTTCAAAAAAATCCTCAAGTAGACAACAAGGTGGTTGATGCAATGGCTACTCTCACTTCCATGCCTGAGAATGATTTTTGACACAAATTCCTAGTGGATATTTTACTTTACCCTACTTATAATTCACTTGAATTTTGAATGACTTATTCTATTATAGGACACAATTCATCCTACCACCATCATATCTATTGTTACCTACATGACCAAATAATTTTGGACAATCTAACCTAGAATGAAAAATGTCACCTAATCCACAATGCATTATAGTATGTTATTATTATTGAAAACTTATTTAGAAGAGGTCTTGACAAAACACTCCTAAGGTGTCTAAAACTTGATGAGTCAAAATGCACATTAATTGATGTACATGAAGGCATTTGTGGATCTCACTCTAATGGTTTGACACTAGCTCATAAACTTATTAGATTTGGTTACTATTGGTCAAATATGGAGCAAGAGGAAATTAAATACTCCAAGTCCTATAAAAAATGCCAACTCCATGGAAATTTGATTCATGCTCCAGCTAGGGAGCTAATTCCATCTATCAGGATTTGGCCATTTCAACAATGGGCCTTTGATCTAGTGGATCAAATTCATCTGTCTTCTTCAAATGGACATAAGTTCATTAGCACAGCTATAGACTACTTTACTAAAATTCCATCTATTAGGATTTCGCCATTTCAACAATGGGCCTTTGATCTAGTGGGTCGGATTCATCTGTCTTCTTCAAATGGACATAAGTTCATTAGCATAGCTATAGACTACTTTACTAAATAGGTGGAATTAGTCCCTCTTTATAAGGCAAATGGAAAAATTATAGCTCCCTTCATTCTTAATTAAATCATATGTAGGTATGGTGTACCATCCTCCATCATTACTAATAATGGGGGATAGTTTGAAAATAAGGATCTCAAAGGTTTGTGCCCAAAGTTTAAAATAATACAACATTAGTCTTCTATTTATTACCCCCAAGGTAATGGCTAGGCAGAAGCATCTAACAAGGATATCCTTAAGATCTTACATCATATAGTGAAAAAATTTGGAAGGGACTGGTACCTTCATATTACTCCTGCTTTATGGGCTTATAGAACAAGCATCAGAATTCCAACGAGAGCAATGGCCTTTGATTTGGTATATGGAGTGGATGTTGTGCTTCTAATTGAGATTGAGATTCCTACTTTGAGAATTTTTGGTCATTTTTTCCTTCCCACCGAAATTTCAATATTTGAATCCAAACATAGCAATGTTCACATATTTGAAAGTTTAAATAAAATGGTGCAAAAATATTTCATGTTAAACTTTAGGTTATGATTTATTTCCTACGTGACTATGCACTTTAACATTCTGTGGGCTTACAACTTCCCCATCATTAGATCTTCTCATGATCTAAAATCATCAATTTGTCACTATGCAAAGTTGCATGACCTTTATTTCATGTGACATAGCAATGATTCGATGGACCCCATTTCCTATCAAAACAACTGAGAAATTGTTAGAGCACGTCAATATTTTTTTGGTTTCTCATTGGCTAAGGTAATGATTATGTAAGCTATATAGGTCAATTCCTTTGGTACAACTTCCTCGCTATCAGATCAAGGATCATTCAAGGGTGGTCACTTTGTCACTTTGTGGAATTGCATGTTCTTTATGTCATGTGACAAAGTGACATCACACCACATGTCACTGTGGGTATGAGTTTCTTTTTGGGTCATCTTTCTGACTATGCTAACATGTCAATGTTGTGTTGTGTGGGACATAGGGTGATAGGGTGATTAGTCAAATTGAGCTAGTATATGGTGAAATTTTCATTGGCCAAGCCTCTGACATTTCTAGTTCATGGGCCACATGTTCTTATTTTATACTTTCTACCATCTAATGCAAACAAATCAAGGGTGGTTGCTTTGTTGCTAAGGAAAGTTCCTTGATATCTAGTCATAATGACAAAGCAACAAGTGACATAGAGTATGGTGGGTCTGTTCCTTTTGTGGGCCATAGTAATATGGATGAAGTGTTAGATAGGTTGGAAAAGAACCATGTTTCTATTGGTTGGTGCACTGACATACCTTTGAGGCTGTCAAATGGAGGAAGATAAATGCCTCTCACTTTATCACTATAAGGAGTTGCTCGATCCTTAGTCATAGCAACATAACAAGGTCTTTCTAGATGTCCTAGTAAGCCCACATTAAGTTGACATTGTAGTAAGGTTGATAGTATTGTAAACCATCATAGTTAAATTTGAAGGTGGTGCAATTAGTTAAACATGATATGGTCAAATGTGTGAAGACTCTATGAGGTGGCAAAAGGAAATGATATGGTTGGCCTACATGGAGGTTTCTAGTTGTATAACCAGGTTGACCTACTGACCTTGCTGATTTTGTGAACCAAAAATAGGGTAAGATTGGGTTTCTTGCACAATCTAATCTTTTCCATCATGGAGTTAATGCTAAGTTTTAATAGTGCAGAGGACACTCTTCCCACTATCTGATCATCCATTTTGAGGATTTTTATCATTGATTGACATCACTTTTTTACTTGATCAAATCTTTTTAGATCATCTTGATTGTTTCTTGAGCACTTAATGGCAATAGTTGTGGAGTCACTTTAGTTGGAAATATCTCAGTTATGCCCGAGTCATAAAGGAAAATTTCATAATTTTTGTAAGGGTTGACCTTTCTCTGATTCTCTAGTATTTCTTCCATGCATAGTACTATACTTTTTCATTCCTCTAATCTATTGTAATCCTCTAATTGAGTCTCTTTTAGGCATTAACACACTATGCAGGTTCTATTTTCCTCTGTTTAATGTTTTTTGTCCATATTCTACAACTTGCATGATTGTATCTACTTTTGGCATTTGAATGATATTAAGTGAAGACTCTTCCTAAAGTATTCTTTTGTTGTCTGATCTACATGTGGTTGTTGAATTAAGAAAGGTCTAAATTTGTATTCTTTGAGATTATAACTAGTTAACTATGCATTTATAGGAAGATATAAGGTCAAACACTCTATTTTTGTGCATCACCCCTTAGGTTAGAGTAAGTAGATTTTCTTTCTATGTATTCCTTCATCCCTTTACTCTCCAAGTGTAGTTAGGTGCACCCTAATAGTAAAGGAAGTTGACCTTCTCTGAAGGCTCAACCTCATAGTTCAACTCCCATCACTTGGAGTTTGTCTACATGTTTCACAAGGTTGTCCTTAGGTAAAAAATTTGGACAAGTGTGTAAAATTTTGTGAAAATTGTTTTTGGCATGCTCAATCAGACTATATTCAAGAGGATTTAAAGTCTACTAGTGTCAAGAAGAAGAAAATTTCATGATTATTCTGAAGAGAATGTGCTAGCTTTAGTATTCAAGCCTTGAAAGGGCTTGTTCTTCAAGTACTTGGTGACTCCAAGCTTTAAATATATCTGGTTTCAGACCTAGTTGTTGTGATTCATGCCCAAAGTTGAAACAAGGGCATCTTCTAGAGGAAATTTCTAATATCAAGAGCTTTCATTTTCCAATCCTAGAAGAAAAAATTCTAGAGTAACTTTATCACTAGTTAGGATTATAGAGGAAATACATACCCCTACAAGATGAATCTTCACTCTACATGTTGTGAGATCTCAACCTAGAAAGCTATCAACTCATATCAATAAACCATTTGCTTATATGGCCAGAGATTATGCTTTTGCTACCTTTAATGGTGGGAGTCCTCTTTTGTTAGCTCAAAGACATGACATACTAGTAGCTACACTTAAAAGTATACCTAAATTCACTAGTGAAACTTCTATCTCTCCCTTAGAACACATTCAAGAGGTTGCAAATGTCTGCAATATCCATGGTATTATAGAAGATGATGTGGCCATTAGACCCCTAGCTCTATCTTTAAAGGGGAAACCCCTACAATGGTATCTAGGTCTATCACATGGTTTTATAACATATTGGAATGGCTTAGGATTAGAATTATGTAAACACTTTAAGGACAAACGTGACTACTTGTCACTTTTAGAACAATTGACCACCATAAAAGAGCCCCCCATGATCATATGACTGATTTCAACTACAAATTCCAAAAGACATGGGGTAGAATACCTACTTTAGTGAAGCCTACCCCTGGTAATGCCTTCTTGCATTACCCTAGAGCTTTTAACAATGATATTGCCAGTACAATCCAAACCATTGGAGGAGATACCTTACCTAATGCTTATGAAATAGAAATAAGGGCGGAAAACATATTTATATAAGGAGGAAAGCTAGCTCCAAAGCCTCCTATGTGTTTCTTCACTGATATCCCAAATCACCAACCAACAATAGCCCCTATTCCCATAACTTCCACATCACAACCCCTTTCTCTAGCCCCTCAAGCTTCCACATCTTTGAATGGAATGAATGAAATCAAGGAGATGATGTATTCTATGATGATGAACATAGATAAAATATTGAAAGGTCAAGAGGAGAAGTTGGAGGATAGCTTCTCTACGATACATAAAATGAGAAAAAAAGTGGTGACTTTGGAGAGACAGCAAGCTCAAGGTAGTAAGGCTCATCAATAGCAATATCAAGCTCTATACAATGGTAGGCCTCAAAATCATAATTATGGGAATAATTATTTTGATCAAACTAGGTAGAATAGTCATGCTTCTACCTCAAATGCAAATCAAAGTAGAGCCATAGTCCCCCAAAAAGATATGGCTCAAGATTAAGATTTTTGCTCCTACAACTACTCCTATGCCTACTGTATGTGTTAAAAGGTTGAATCATATTTGTCTTTGACCACCCAAGAGCCTATATTAGGATAGTCATATAATGAGAACCAACCCAAAGATGCCTCACATATGCAAAGAAAGAGTGATTGCTCCTTCATGAATCATCAGGTGGAGGAACATTGTAATGTAAACTAAGATTTCATTGCTCACAACATTAGGGGCAAAAGAAGAGCTATTGAAGATGCTACCTCTCCTCCCTCTAATCAATCTTCAGCATCAAATGTAGTACCTCATGTACAAGTAGTGAATGATCAATTCAACGCTCCTCAAAAGCAAAGACAAAATAATAGTAGAGGAGATATGAATGACCCCAGGTTATTCCAACTCAATCCCCTACACATGTAGTTCCTAAGGCTTCTACCAAAGTACATAATGCCTCATTTGGTGTGGTAGAGTACATGAAGAAGACAAATATGAATATTTTCATGTGGGATGTTGTTGCTACTATACCCACGCAAAAGAGGATATTGCAGCAATAGTTGGAAATTATTGAACCAAAAGATCAACCACCTAGCATGGAAAGTGCCACAAGCCTAGTGAAACCATCAAAGGAGATAGAAACAAGTAAAAATTTTAGACCTCCTCCATTTTATGTTTCTTTAATTATAGGGGATAAACTAGTCCATAATTTCATGATTGAATCAGGGGCTAGTAGTTCAGTGATGCCTAAGTGTGTTGCTAATGCTTTAGAAATGAAATATGAGCGCATTGTTAGGAATTTATTATAGTTGGATGGTAGTAATGTAAAGACTATAGGTATCCTTAGGGTTATTGAAATGGCCCTACATGTATGCCCTAGTTGTAATATAATTCAAGACATATTAGTTGTTAAGGTCAAGCCACACTTTGCTATTTGTCTTTCAAGAGGCTTCACTGTACAAATAGGTAGTTACATATCTTTTTATTGGTCCTATATGTTTTTTAGAACAAGATATCAAACCAAGGCTTCAATCATAGCAGAGCCTCTAGCCCTCCATCATATTGAGCCCTACACCTTGAATCTCATCAATATGAATTTTACTATCTAGAGTTGGATGAGAATGACATAGTAAATGAGCCTACCACTCCTCTAGTAGAGATACCTAATTTTCTCTTAGATGAATGGGCTAATACATATCAATTTGATCTCATATCAAAAACCTTTGAGATAGGACTTGGTACATATTGTGTGTTAGAAAATGATGCTCCTATCCCTAACCTTATGAAGACCAAAGAAGATATGAATGGGATATGGAGTATGTACTTTGATAAATCAAGAAACAAGAATGGATTAGGGGGGGGTGTGATTTTTATTTTTCTTTCACAAGTAAGGTACTACTTCTCCTTTAGGCTCCAATTTAGTTGTACCAATAATGTAGCCAAGTATGAATCCTTGATTCAAGGTCTTTTACTTGCTCAAAAAGGAGAAATTCAAGCATTAAATGTATATGGAGATAGTAAGTTGGTGTTTAATCAAGTAAGAAATTAGAATATCACTAAGAATGGCTTGCTTAAGTCTTACAAATATAGGGTATGGGATTTTCGTGAAGGTTTCAATGTAATTAATATTCATAGCATCCCTCGAAAAGAGAATAGACATGTTGATATACTTGCAATGGTAGGTGCATCTTATGATATCCCAAAGAACCTTGAAGCTAAAAAGAAGTAGCAAATTAAAGTTGTAGTAAGGCCTACTATTCCTGAAAACAACACCAATTAGAAAGTGCTTGAATCTGATGCACCAATTATAATTTTCTTGTCGAATAAAGAAAATTTCTCAGAGAGAAACCAATCTAGGTTGTATAAATAATATGGAGATCAGATCATCAATATTAGTTGTAATAAATTTCCTAAAGGTCTCATTACCTTAGAAAGTGTCTTCAACCCTAATGACCAGGCAAGAAACATAAGTATGAACCCAGCTGCTGATAAAGATGATCACACACCAATTGTGGTTACTGATGGAAAGACCTTAAACATGGGAAAGGTATGTTCTAAAATTAAGCAAGAAAGTTTCATTCATCTATGTCAAGAATTTAATGATATATTTTCTTGGACATATGATGATTTAAAGGGTTTTGACCCAAGTTTGTTTCAACATACCATAGACTTACTAGAAATGTTAAACTACTAAGGCATAAATAGAGGCTAATGAATCCTAAAATTGAACCATTAATAAGAATAGATCTATCCAAGCTGATTGAGGCTAATATAATTTTCTCTATCAAGCATTCATCATGGGTAGCAAACCTTGTCCCTTTTAGGAAGAAGAATGGAGAAAATAGATTATGTGTGGATTTTAGGGATCTTAACCAATCTTACCTTAAATATCATCATCATGTCCCTTCCATGGAATAAATACTATCCAAGGTTAGTGGTTTAGAGAGGTTCTCATTCTAGATGGATTCTTTTGTTACAATCAACTGCTGGTCAAACATTTTGATAGATACAAGACTGCATTCACCACCAAATGGGGCACCTATGTTTATAGCAAAATGCCTTTTGGACTAACAAATGTAGGTGCCACATTTCAAAAAGCAATGGAGATGGCCTTCAAAAACATGATTGAAAGGTTTGTATTGGTTTACCTTGATGATATCATAGTATATTCAAAGGATATAGCAGATCATTTTGGTCATCTTAGATAAGTGTTCATAAGGTGTAGAGAGTTTGGGGTATCCCTTAATCCAAGTAAGTGAGTCTTTGCCACCAATCAAGGAAAATTATTAGGACACATTGTATCTAAGGATGGTTTGACCATTGATCCAGAAAGAACAAAGGAAATACTTGCCTTTCCTCTTCCTAGTTATAGGAAAGGTCTGCAAAGTTTTCTTGGTAGAATAAATTTTGCAAGAAGGTTTATCTCTAATTTAGCTACCATGGTGAAAACTCTTACAGCCATTCTTAAAAATAATATAGTGTTTACCTAGACCAAAGAAGGGAAGGTATTTTTTGAAGAGATAAAAGAAGCCATAGCCTCAGCCCCTACTCTCATCAATCCAAATTTTGAGAAAGATTTCATTCTTTATACCTTAAGTGGTGAGTCAAGCAGCTCTATTTTCTTCACTCAAGAAAATGATAAGAATGAAGAACAACATATTTCCTTCTTTAGTGAAGGGCTAAAGGAATATGAAGACAAATATAGTTATGTAGAAAAGCAAGTCCTTGTAGTCATAAGAGCTTTGAAGAAATTCAGACACCTTCTGTCTCATAACAAGATCCATTTTTTAGTACCCCATGCTAGTGTGAAGGACTTTCTTTTGAGTAGAGATATTTATGAGAAGAGAGATGGATAGATCACTAAGGTAATGGAGTATGATGTTGACATCAAGATTAACAAGTTGGTAAGGGGAAAGGGATTGTTTAAATGGATGATCTCATCTTAGGAGTTAGATGAGGAAGCTGTCTTGGTATTGACAGAGCAACAAGAAACAAGGAATGATAATCCAAAGATATCCTCAAGGGTTTAATAAGGGTAAAAGGAGGTAGTTTAGATTATAGTCAATCCCCTATGCTATAATTGATGGTACTCTATTTAGGGAAGACTTCAATGGAGCCCTATTGAGATGCATTGATAAAAACTAAGCTAAAAGAATGATCAAAGAGCTTTATGATGGTCCTGATGGTGGCCACTTTTCAACAAGGACAGCTACAATGAAGATTATGAGAGCTGGTTACTACTAGTTATCCTTGTTCCATGATTATCATAGATGTGTGAGGAAGTGTGAAAAATGTTCTTTCTTCTCTAGTAAACAGAGACTCATAGCTCTTCCTCTTCATCCCATTTAGGTGGACTAGCTCTTTATCTAATGGGAATTGGATTTCATGGGACCTATCAACCATCCTTCCAACTTTGGTCACAAATAGATTCTAGCTACAATGGATTACTTCACCAAATGGATAGAGGCAATTGCATTGAGGGATGCCACAAAATCTTAAGTTATTGAATCCCTTGATGGAATTATTACTAGGTTTGGTTCCCTTTCAACCATTATTTTAGATAATGCAAAATCTTTTGTAGGAGCTCAAATTTGTGCATGAGTAGTTGGTCATAATATCTACATGGTTACGTCCTCAAACTATTATCCTCAAGGAAATGGATTGGCTGAGTCATCTAACAAGAACCTAATTAGGATTATGAAAAGGACTATAGAGGATAATCAGAGTTGTTGGCTCCAAAACTTGAAGACAACATTATAGGCTAATAGAATAACACCTAGGAGAGCCATAGGAAATTCACCCTTTATCTTGGTATATGGTAGGGAATCAAGGATTCCATTTTCATTAGAATTCCCATCTATAGAATTGGCTCATCAGTTGGAGATAATTAAAATGATTCCATGACAGTAAAGATAGAAGAGTTGATGGAGTCCGAAGAGAAAAGGAAACATTCCATGCAAACCCTAGAAACGCATCAACAACAAGTAAAAATGAGCTTTGATAGGAAGGCCAATGTTAGAAACATCAGAGAGGATGATCTGGTATTAAAATAGGATCTAGATAGGGAAAAATATGGAGGCACACAAAATTTGATGCATTATAAAGTGGTCCCTATGTGGTTATAAGTTTCAAGTAGGCCAATGTTTTCTAGTTACGTAGACCTAATGAAGAAATTATGCCCATTCTAGTTAATGGGATATATCTCAAACCTTGGTTTTGAGATGCAATGATATTCATGTATATAGTTAGGTTAGTTTCCTTCCTATGGTTTTCTATTTTCCAAGAAGTACATAAGCACATTTGTTTTGCAGAGGTTGAAGAGGATTTTGGTTCCTAGTTTCAGTTGCAGAGAGATAGTTTGGAGGTTCCTATGCATATTTTCTACAATTTTAGGGTTTTCTACTAGGAATATTCTTATGATTTCTACAAATCTATTGCCCAATGGATGTGCAGGCTATTGGGCTATGCATAGCTAGCTTTCTTTCCCCTTAAGTCACCAGATTTGTTGGTCATTTTTTCCTTCCTACCAAAATTGCCATATTTGAATTTGAACATAGCAACGTTCACATATTTGAAAATTCAATTAAAATGGGACATAAATACTTCATGTTAAACTTCAGGTTATGATTTATTCCTAAATGATTGTGCACTTTAACATTTTGTGGGCCCACAACTTCCCCATTGTCAGATCTTTTCATGATCTATAGTCATCACTTTATCTCTATATAGATTTGTATGATCTTTATTTCATATGACATAGTGATGGTTTGATGGACCCCCTTTCTTGTCAGAATAACTAAGTAATTGTCATAGCACATCAGCATTTTGTTGGTTTCTCATTAGCTATGATTATGTCTAGGTGAGCTCCCTTTGTGTAACTTCCTCACTGTTAGATCAAGGATCATCCAAGGGTGGCCACTTTGTCACTTTTTGGAGTTACATTTTCTTTATGTCATGTGATATATCAACATCACACCACATGTATGTGTGGGTTTGAGTTTCTTTGTTGGGTTTTACTTCTAACTATGCTAAAATGTCAATGTCATTTTGTATGGGTTGTAGCGTGATAGGTTGATGAGTCAGATTAAGATGGCATATGATGGGATGTTTATTGGTTGAGCCTCTAATGTGTCTAGGTCTAGGCCACATGTTCTTAGTTTATACCTTCTACTATTCGATGTAAACAAATCAAGGGTGGTCACTTTTTGCAAAGGAAATTTGCTCAATATTTAGTCATAGTGACAAATCAATGAGTAACATGTAGTGTGGTGGGTTCATTCTATTTTTAGACCGTGGTGATGTGGATAAAGTTTTAGACAAGTTGGTTAAGAACTATGTTTATATTGGTTGGTGTATTGACAGGTCAGGTATAGCTTGAGGTCATTAAATGGAGGGAGATCAACACCTCTCACTTTATCGCTATAGGGAGTTGCTTGATCTTTAGTCATGGCAACATAGTAAGGTCTTATCACATGTCCCACTGAGCCCAAGTAAAGTTGACATTGTATTTAAGGTTGACAGCACTGTAAAATATCACAGTTAAGTTTGAAGGTGGTGTGGTTAGTTAAACATGATATGGTCAAACATGTGAAGACTCCATGAGGTGAAAAAAGGAAATGATATGTTTGGTCCACATGGAGATTTTTGGTTGCATGACTAGGTTGAGCTATTGACCTTGCTAATTTTGCAAGCCATAAATAGGGAAAGATTGGGTTTTCTTGCACAATCTGATCTTTTCAATTGATTTCAACCACTCCAAAGTTAATGCTAAGTTTTCACAGTATAGAGGACACTCTTCCCACTATTTAATCATCCATTTTGAGTATTTTTAGCATTGATTTCCATTGCTTTTTCACTTTATGGTTTGCTCCAGTTAGGGTTTCCATGATTTTAATGTCTCTACAAGTGTACTAGATTAGATCTTTTTAGATCACCTTGATTGTTTCCTGAGCACTTAATGGCAGTAGTTGTGGAATCACTTTAGTTGGAAATATCTTATTTATTCCTAAGCTATAAAGGTAGATTTCATAATTTTTGTAAGGATTGGTCTTTCTATGATTCTCTAGTATTTCTTCTATGCATACAACTATAATTTCTTATGCCTCAAAGCCATTGTAATCCTTTGGTTGAGTCTCTTTTAGCCATTAACACACTATGCAAGTTCTATTTTCCTCTAGTTAAATTTTTTTTGTCCATATTTTGCAACTTGCATGATTGTAGATACTTTTGACATTTGAATGATATTAAGTGAAGACTCTTCCTATAGCATTCTTTTATTGTCTAATCTACATGTGGTTTTTGAATTAAGCAAGGTCTGAATCTATATTCTTTGAGATTATAACTAGTTAACTGTGCATTTATGGGTAGAGATAAGGTCAAACACTCTATTTTGGTGTGTCACCATTAGGTTAGAGCAAGTAGATTTTCTTTCAATGTATTCCTTTTTCCTTTTCCTCTCCAAGTATAGTTAGGTGCACCTTGATAGTAAAGGAAGTGGGCCTTCTCCAAAGACTCAACCTCACAGTTTAAATCCCATAGCTTGGAGGTTGTTTTGATGCTTCACAAGGGTGTCCTTAGGTAAAAACTTTGGACAAGGGTTAAAACCTTTGTGACAACAAGAATCTCCATCAAAGGACTCAAAAATAGTGATGATTATAGAATATGTTAGCTTCAAGAGCTATAAATGTTAGATGAACATCAACAAGTGGCATGTGATCATCTTCAAGCTTACTAAAAGTGTATGTCTAAAAGCTTAAATAAGAAATTCAAGCTATGTGACTTCCAAGTGGGTGAGCTTATTCTAAGGGAAAACCCTAAAAAACAACAACAACAGTAGTTACAAAAAGGGAAGTTTGAACCCAACTATCTTGGCTGATACATAGTTACTATAGTTTTTGGATCTAGTACTTATCAAATTTCAACAATTGAGGGAGAATCACTCAAGGAGTTGATCAACACTCTCCATCTGAAGCTATTCTACATCTAACATGCTTTCAAAAAGCTTTTTTTACATACTAAAAAGTTCTTAAAAAATCGTTACCTTGGTGAAAACCTAGAAATAGGTGCCTTGGTAATACCAAAAATTTTGAAAAAATACAAAAAAATCAAAAAAAAAAAGAGAAAGAATTAAAAAGAAGAAAAAGAAGAAAATTTATATTAATGAAAACCTGGCAAACATCATAGTAGCAAAATAGAATCTCTGCCAAGAAGTGAAACCTTGTAAATAGGCACCTCTTGTTTCAAATTTTACATCTTGTAGCACATCTTCTGGCTCTTGTATAGTTTCTTTCCTACTTTAGTTTGTTTCTTTTGCTCATGCATCCATGGATTGAATCTAATCATAGTCTCAGGGGTAATACCCTATGGTCTTCAAGAACATCTCTTTAGCATCAGTCACCAATTGTTCTAATTGAATCTTCTTGTTGTCTCTTGCTTTACTACAAAGATTCCTCTTGAAGTACATCTCTTTAGCATCATTCTCCATTTTTTCTAACTAAGTCTACCTACTATCACTCAGTTTACTATAGAGATTCCTCTCAAAGAAGCTCTCTTTAGCATCAATCGCCAGTTGTTCTAATTGTGTCTACCTACTACCACTTAATTTACTATAGAGATTCCTCTCAAAGAAGATCTCTTTAGCATCAATCACCATTCATTCTAATTGTATCTAGCTACTTTCTCTTTCATTACTATAGAGATTCCTCTCAAAGAATATCTCTTCAATGCTAGTCACCAATTTTTCTAACTACATCTTCCTACTATCACTCACTTTACTACAAATATTCCTATCGAAGAAGCTCCCTTTAGTGCCAGTCACCATTTTTTCTCACTATGTCTACCTATTGTCACTTTCTTTACTACAAATATTACTCTTGAAGAAGATCTCTTTCACATTAGTCACCAATTGTTCTAACTATGTCTATCTATTGTCATTTAGTTTTTTACTAAGATTCTTCTTCATTAAGATTTCTCTATGATGTTAGTCACCAATTATCCTAACTAATTATGTCTACTATCATCACCCTACTAAAGAGATTTATTTCACATATGTTCTGAATATCGACACTTGACATCAATGCTACAATAACTAACACTAAAATGGAAGCATTGACATGGTTGTGTTCTGATGAGCTTTTCTTTTCTTGTTTTACTTTTTGCTTTATCATTTCCATTTGAGAAACTCGAAGATGTCTCTTTTGACTAGAGAAGTGAGGACTAGGGGCATGATATTTCCTTTGATTTTTTTATTGTCTAGTTAGAATGGTGTGAAGCATCCATATAAAAGAGGTGTCCATTATAAGAGCCTCTATCTCATATCATATGGTCATATGTACCTCAACTCTTTTTATAGGGATACTTCAATCAGGTTGGTTCTTCTCCTTGCTTATTTGAGTAAATTCTCTATGTTATAGTAAATATTGATACCCATCCTACTAAGTGAACATATGGATCACTCGAGTATACTTAACACAATTCTATCTTAGGTTATGAACATAAGGGTCATTGTGGACAAAATATTTACTAAATACTTAGCATAAGAAGGATCTCTCATGTGTCTAGTGTGTTTGTATGCAAGAAACATTCTAGTCATCCTAGCATTTATGCTTTGGTGCTTATGTTAGCTTGCTACATTAAAAGGGACAAATATTCTGGTCAGTATAGCTTCTTGTGCTTTAATGCTTATATTTAATCCTAATAAAACTAAGACACATGTCATATTCACATTCTCGTGATTGTAATGTCAACATGAGTTGTATGACATTCATGGATCTAACTAAAATCTCTATGATGAAAGTTATATCTTATGGGTTCAGTAACTAGGTCCTAGGGATTACATCTAGCATAGGATTGCATTTCATATTAGACTTTCTTTATGGCATGATTTTGGTAACTCATTTGATTGCATTTCTTGACTTGAGAGATAGAAGACTTCTATTATGCATCACATTTTCATCTTAACTACATAAATGATTGATTAATCACACTCTTGGCTACTTTGACTACTCTGAACTCATTTTTGAGATCAAAGTCAAAATCTAACACATTACGTAACTCAAAATTGTATTTTCAAGTTTTGGGACCAACATGATCAAATACTTGTGCATTCCATCTTTCTGATGCAATATGCATCTCAGCATCTTACCATATCAACATTTTCCCAAAATTCTCAACTTATTCATCAAAATTCAACCATGGTCAATCTTGGTCAAACTTGGTAAAATGGACCTCAAAATCACCCTGAATCAACTCAAATGTTTCTTCATGCTCTTTTGATCTATTCTACATTCTTCTAAATTTTTGATCACTTTAGTATCTTCCAATCTACTACTTTGCATCAATATTATGGTATGTCATCTTTTGATTTAGCTCCTAAGGAGGTGGGATGATTACATCATTGAATCTTTTGAAACTAGCTTCAACTTAATCTGAACATTATGTCTTAATCGCTAGGGGCATCTCATTACTTGGGGTATCTTTGTTCCCCACAATATGGCATCATATGTTATTCAACTAATCAATTTTATAATAGTCTTTTTCATAGTTCGATGGACAAGTATTGGGACATTCTAACCATGAATTCTAAGAAATAAGCCTCATTCTAGGGATGATTCTATGAATCATGATTGGGTATTGTTTGATTTTTATGGACTAGTATTCAGGTGTTCTATCTAGCCCCTAGAAGATTAAGCTCTATTATGGAGATAACTCTAAACTTTTGTTAAGAATTAAGCTTTATTCTAGAGATAATTCTAAATTGTTTCTTTCAATCACTATTTAATGGACTGGTATTGGGACAATATAACCTTGAGTCATGAGGATTAAGACTCATTCTGGGGATAATTAAATGAATTGTGATTAATCTTGTCATCTTCTAATGGACATATATCAGGGTAATCTAACTTTGACTCTTGAGAATTGAGTCTCATTTTGGGAAAAATTTTGTGGAGTTTTATAATCTTAGTTCTTTCATATTATTATCTAAGTGTTCGATCTAGATTGCCCAAGGATAAGCTTCATTCTGGAGATAACCTTAAAAATCTCATCAATTGGTCTCTACATCATCAATCTCAGAACCAATCTTACTTCTTGGTCTATATTCTCAAACTTATGATTTATTTGAATCAACGTGTTGCTCTCACATTCATTCAAAGAGGTGCATATGTAATATCACTAAATTGGCACATTAGTATGCTGAATCAATTTTGTTTTATCAATCTTACTTAAATTCCTATTGTACTAGGAAATTTTCATTTTGATAATCTCTACTTGACCTAAGTGTCAAATGCAAAAAATCATTAATCTTTATTAATCAGTTGCTTCATTTAATTCCTAAATATTAATTGAATAAGCTAAATTAAACCTATTAATTGAATTAAATTAATTATAACTCCTGGTACTTTTATTAAATTAAATTCACCCCTTTAGCTAATACACATGAGGAATTAAATATATTTGATTTAATTAATACACCCTCATTCTAATTATTGGATTTAATTATTCAATTAATTAGACTATTCAATTATGAGGCCATGTTAAATTTTCGTAAATCAAATCTCTTCTCCAATTTTCTCTCTTCAGTTCAAAATTGGAAACATTGAGTTGCCTAAAATCATAAAAGGAATTAAATTAGTTAACTCCTTATTCCACTCAAAAGCAATCAATTAACTTTCTTTTCATAAGGCAATTTTCCATTCTCGTTGAATCTCATCTTTAATCTCAACAATTCATTTAGTTTGATCTTGACCATTGATCAAATTCTTGGATTTTATTTAAGAAACCTTCAACTCCTTATTTTAGAGGATGCACATGAAAAAGTATCAAATTAATGTCAATTTGATTACTCAATTTCTTGCACTCAAAGTTTCTCTTGTTTTTATGCTCATCATATAGATTAAAATACATACATTTAGATTAATTTTCTTATTCTATTCTTAGATTAAGCATGCATACATCTTAGATTAATCTTGAATTCATCTAGATTAAATCATTCTTACAAGGTGGTCTAGTTGTTGATCTCTCAATTATGAGAGTGGACAACAAAATTTGTCTAGTTAGAAGGCAATAGGTCAATTTATTGGATCATACAAAATGGAAAATCTCATGTTCATCTTAGGATGTTTCTAACATGTAAAGATCATGTTGAAGTGTGTGGTTAATTCAGAGGCCCAAAATTAGCACATACAAGTACAAATCCTTTATATACATTAATGAAGGTATATCTATTGAAGAAGTTGTTGTAAACCAATTTTTAAAGCAATAGCAAGTATCAGTGACTACCGAGTCATATATAATGAATGTTGAGTTTCATTCAGGAACTTAGTTACATTTAGGAGTCCAGTTGTAGATAGAAGCTAAGGTATATTCTAATTCTAACATAATTTTACATGAAAGGAATGTCAATCTACTTGATAGAGAAGTACAATATGATTCTAAAGTTGAGAGAACCATTGAAGAAAGAAGAGCAGAACTAGGATTGTCAAAGTATATCAGAAGACATCACCCTACTAAATAAATTATTGGATATAAAGAAGCTAGACCAATGACAAGAAATAGGTTGAGAAGTGATACATGTTTGTTGAGAATGCATGAGCCTAAGACAATGAAAGATTCCTTAGTGAATGATGACTAGAGTAAAATCATGAAAGAAGAGATTGATGTGATTAAAAAGGAAAAGACATGGGCTCTAGTATCCAGATTAGAGAACAAGAATGTAATTGGAACCAAGTGGGTGCACAGAAACAAGTTAGATGAGAATGGTAAAGTCACAAGGAATATAGAAAGATTAGTTTACAAGGGGTATGCACAAGAAGGAATTGACTATGGAGAAATATTTTCTCTAGTTGCAAGATTGAAATGAGTAAGAAATATTCTTTCTTACTCTACATAAAAAGGTTTCAAAGTTTATCAGATGGATGTGAAGTTAGCATTTTTGAATAGGCTAAAGGATTTTTTGATCCAAAAAAAAAGAACATGGTATGTAGACTACAAAAAGCTTTATATGGTTTAAAGAAAGCCCCAAGAGCATGGTATGAAATGCTTCAAAATTATCTTGTGAAAATTGGTTTTGAGAAGACTGATGATAACAACAATCTATACTTGAAGATAGAAGGAGGTCAAGGTATTTTACTAGCTGAATTTTTATTTGATGATATCATATTTGGAGGTCAAAATGCATTATGTTAGTCATTTGCAAATGAAATGAAGAAATAATTTGAGATGTATATGTTTAGAGAAATCAAGTTCGTCGGTTTGCAAGTATATCAGATAAAGTATGGTATATACATCACTCAGCCCAAATATGTGAAGGAAATATTGGAAACTTTTGGTTTAGAGGATTCAAAACTAGTTACCACTCCTATGGTGACAAGAAACAAACTTTCAAAGACTGATGATTATGTTGAAGTAAATCAAACATTTTACAGGTCTATGATTCAAAACTTGCAATATGTAGTACATAGAAGACTTGACATTGCACTAGCTTTTAGGATTGTTCCAAGATTTTCTACAAGTCTTAAGGAGAATAATTTGATAGTTGTTAAGAGAATTATGAGATATCTAAAAGGAACATAAGACTATGGTCTATACTACAAGCAAAAAGAAAAATTTGAGTGAAGAACTTATACAGATATTGATTGGGCTGGAAACATTGATGACGGAAAGAGTACAAGTGATGGAGCATTTTTCTTAGGAAAGAGATTGGACACCTAGACCAGTAAGAAACAAAATTTTATATCTCAATCTATTGTTGAGGCTGAATATGTTTCTTCTATAGTAAATTGTACAAATGTGGTATGGATCAAACAGCTACTCAAAGGCATGAAGGAGGAAATCACTAGACTTGTGGTACTTTATTATGATAATACAAGTGCTATAAACATATCAAAGAACCATGTGATGCATGCAAAGACAAAGCACATTGCAACCAAGTATCATTACTTGAAAGAGTTGGTTCAGGACAAAGAAGTGAGGATGGAATATGTGAATACAAAAGAATAGATAGTTTATATATTCACAAAATCTTTACCTAAGGATGCACATGAATATCTTAAAGGTAAACTAGGGGTGATATCCCTATCACAAGCTACTTAAGAAGCATGAGTAGTGCCCTACATCAACTAAGTTGAACATTGTATCTTACAACTTGATGTAGTGTATCTTACTTTAGGAGCTGCCTAAAGTAATGAAGGAGCTAAACTAGAAGATTTATAATCACATGCAAGGTGACAGAGGGAGAACTAGAATTGATTATATCTACATGTAAAGATGACAAGTCTTTAAAATTGTTGTCAAAGAGAGAGATATCAAAATGAGTGAGATAGAGAAAGAGAAAATTAACCTATAGAGAGAGATAGAAGAGAGATAAATTGAAGGAGATTGACAAAGCTCAAATTACCTTATATAGAGGAAGGACAGATACTCATAAAGGGAGAAATTTTAAAGATATTATTTACCATTTGGTATTGTTGTTGGTATTGCCTTTCCATCAATGCCAAAGAGGGAGATTGTTGAAAAGAGATTATTTTTAAGTGAAGAACCTATAATAGAAAAATCATTATTTTATCAATGATGTCAAACCTACTACCTACTGGTGAGACAATTTATTTTTGGTCTAAATGAAATCATATGGTTGATTGATGAAGAGAATTTGAAAAGAGGAGATAACAAGAGAACTTGGAGAAAGGTTGAGTTATTTGGTGTATAAAGGAGCACTAAGACCAAGTAAGACATTGCTACTATATTGTATTGTTTATCTAGTTAAATTCTAAAATGAAATATTAATTAAGTATAGACTAGAAGAAGATAAAAAAAAAGTGTATGCCTAGCCTTGTCAAGTAGTCAATGTATGTCGAGAAAAAATTAGTAGAAGTTGAGTGAAAATCAATAGGTTCCAAGCAAAAAAAAACAAATAGTGAAAGTCGAGTAAATGTTAGTATATGTTGAGTAAGGTTTAATTGGTGTTCAACATCAGTAAACTTTAGTGTTTTTCAAGTGAACTAATGTTGGTTGAGTGATAGAACAATATAGATGTTGAGTGACAGAAAATAGTGTTATATCAAAGATTTGTTGAATCTAAGCTAACTAATTTAATTTTTTGAATTATGTAAAGTGTGTGGAAGATAACTATGATGAGCTTGTGGCATAGAATTCAAGGTAAACCATTTTGAGGTGAATTCAAGGAATATTGAAGAGGAAGTTTCTAGAGGAACCAAATAGAAAAGTGGGTAGATTCATTGAATTCTACCTAACCCTAAAATGGATGATTGTGGTTAAGCAGAAGAAGATCTAAATTCTCTATTTATAGAGATAGCTAGTCAGAAGAAAAGGTTTTCATGTTGCAAGTATGAATTCTAATGATATTCCCATTGGGGAGTATTGCAGAAACATGATTATATCATTACCATGATGATATGTTACATTCATTATTGTGTTTGTCAATGATCTCAATATAGCAATTTTTTGTGGTATCAGACAGAAGAATAGAAATAAAGATCAAGTTGGTATAGAGAGATCATTAAGTATTTTCATTAGTGGGGTTAATCAGAGATACTACTAATTTTCTAGCATATTTGGCTAACCTTGGGAGCAAAAGATATTAAGTCTAGAAGAAGTAATGTAATTTTTGGTGAAGACTATTTTGAGATAAATTTTATAGAAGCATGTTCTAGTAAACTCATTATATCTCTTAGCAGAGTTGTTATTCTAAAAATAAATGTTAAGGGCATGTAGAATACATCTTGGATATGGATAAGCTCACTCATCATAATATTACACATATGAAAATTTATTCAAGTTACAAGGTGACTGATTAATGTTATAGCTAAGTATAACATGTTCTTAATGAGATCCTATAATAATTAATTAACAAGGTGTAATAGCCAACACATGAAATTATTTAAGGATTTGGTATAAAGGAGGTATATTCTAATTTTTTATGTATGAATGATTACATGAAGCACAAGGAGGAATAGAAGAGAAACAAATTGATATGCAAGGATAAGCAGTGCAGAGAAAAGTTGGAGAAAACTTCATTGTCAAGGTCTTATTTTAAGATCTAAGGTTTGATATTTGGATCTGAGATTTGTGACCTGGTCTACTACAGAGATTGGTCTTGTTGATAGGATAGAGGAAAGAGGATAAAGTATAGTACAAATAATTATTCTACAAGGAATAGTTGAGAGATCAATTGGACAGTGAATTTCAGTGGTCTTACCCCAGAAGTAATTTTGACAGTGGGTCCTTCTACCTTCTACAACTCCTAATAGGGATTCAAAGCCTCCTAACAAGGACTCTCATGTACTGAATGTGTTTATAGACTCCTAATAGGGTCCATCCTCTAACAAGGAATATATTTATTAGTATATCTTTATGGGCATCATTCCCATCAAGATTTTCCCTCTGATCGACAGTTTCCCTAGTTAACAAATCTTATATAATTGTGTATGTGCATCTTGTTATGGTTGTTTTTTACTTTGATTGAATGGTTAAGATTAATTAAGTTTGATAAAAAAATTAATTGGATAACTTATTCACCCCCTCCCCCCTCAATTATCTTGGTGGACTATTATTTATAACAATTAGTATCAGAGTATCAAGTCCTTGAAGATAAAGTTTAACAACTTTGGAAGATCCATGGATAACATATTCAAAAAGGATAGTCTAAAATTTGATGGAACAAATTATGATAGCTGGAAGGAAACTATGATAAATACATCTATTGTATATGGGTCCAAGTGATGCAGAGAAAATTGAAGCTCTTCCAAAAATTTGCATATTGCCTTCTTATTATTTCAAAGACATTCATTAGAGACTCTTAATCTCTCAATATCACTACCTTATGATTATTAAGGCATACATGGGTTTCTCTCTTAACTACCCACATGGAGTCACTACCAGCAATTAACACAAGAAGTATTCTCCCTTTACTTATCAGGCTTCGGTCTACTTCAAATTCTAATGTCAAGTATGCTTATACAACCAAGAGGAAAGAATAGAATCCAAAACTAATTTTGTCCATATATGGAGGTACTATACAAAATTTCATAGGTTGTGGATGGCTTTGCCTTTTTTTTTAAATCCTTCTTGCCATTTAAGCTACCATCTTTTATTTTCCATGGATCTCATCTCTCTGTCACCCTTACTGTCAAGAACTAAAGCTAAGACTAAAACTTCTTGTTATTTTGATACTAGATGCATGTCTAAACTTGTACATCCTATTGGAAATATAAGAGGAGTAACTAAGATGGGGGTGAATTTTTTACTACTAAAATAAATCCTAGATCCCTTAGATGTCAGCACAAATTGCAATCTTAAAACTAAATACTAATGCTCAATAAATATATAGTTAATGTTGAAACTCGATAAATATTGAAAGTATGCATTAATCAATTAACTTAGGAGATCTTAAGATATTGACAATGATTACTATTACTAAATCTTAATTGCAAGCATGAAAAAAATATCATGAACACATATGACACCAAGACTTAATGTGCAAACTCAATATGGAAAAAACCACCAATGTAACTAGTTATTATTTTTCACTCTTCTAAAGTACGCCCTATTAGGAGCCAACCCTATTAAAGGTTACAAAACACACTATTATGTGTGACCCTATTAGAGGATTTAATCACCTTTTTAGGAGTGGCCTTGTGAGAGGTCTTTTGACAATTCAATAGAACTACCACCTTGTTAGAGGATTTAAAAATAGTTGTTAAAACAACTTAGTTAAGAGGTTTAGATCACTACTATAATGGTTAGAAAGTAACAATGAAATGACCTGATTAAGATGCAATTGAATTCTTGATTACAGATATCTATTCAAGCATGTACTTGATCCTTCCTGATCGAATATAGAGTTTTTGAACCTCAAGGATATTATGCTTATCCTTCAAATTGACTTCCTCTCATCATCACTTACAAACCATTTGTCATATCTTGCATACTTTGAAACCACAACTTAACCTTTTATTTATATCTTTCACATTGTCAAGTTGGCTCAAATATAACTTAGAATGATTAGTATTCATCACCATAGTTGGCTAGAACCAATAGATAAATCAATTGAGCTTAATATGCTAAAACAAAAAAATCCTTCATTAGCTGACCCAGCTTGATAGACACTAAATCAAAAGAAATTTCATGTGTTAACCAACAAAAGCTCAGTTAATAATGTAAACATGCAAAAATCCTTTGGTAACCAGGTGAACTCAGTTAGCACTGGTTCCATCTAACTTTCCTTCATTAACCGAGTGAGCTCAGTCAACATGATTTTATTTGATGCCCAAGAAGACTCAATATTCACTTTCTTCTACATAGGGATGCTTGGTAGACATGGAGAACTATCTATACTACCCAAGTGAGCTCAACAGCACTAACTGATAACTAATATGACATTTGTGTAACATCAAAGATAAGACATAATAAACCAATTATATCCAACAATCTCCCTCTTTGGTATTGATAGAAACACAACATGTCATAGTAGAATGAAATTTTGAGAACAAGACTCCCTTTGTCAATGAGCTTCAATATTCTACTAAGTATATTCATCCTTGATATTTCTTTGTAGAACTTCCCCCTCTTTGAAGTATTCTCCTCCTATGCAACTTCTCCTTCTCTGGAATAACAAAATTTATGAGAGATATAATAGTAAACTTCTCCCTCTTTGACAACACATGCCAAAGACAAAAATCTTGATAATATAAATGTACCTTAAGTACTGATTCATTTGCAATATGCCCTTGACAATACTTAATAAACTAATTGATCTTCAACTTGTTCCAATTGATGCATCACTAAAATTTATTTAGTGATCTTTACATAGGGGAATAACCCCTAGCTTACCTCTTAGATACAAGAATACATCCTTATGTAATGGCTTGGTGAATATGTCTGCAATTTGTTCTTTTGTATTCACATGTTCCAATTTGACTTCTTTATCCTACACCAATTCTCTTAATAAGTGATATTTTATAACAATGTGTTTGGTTTTAGAATGCATCAATGGATTCTTTGATATATTGATTTCACTAGTGTTATTGTAGTATATGACTACTAGATCCTTGATTTCTACCTTCATTCCTTCCAACAATTGTTTGAATCAAACAATGTTAGAATCGTTAACTACTATTATGACATACTCTGCTTCAGCCATGGATTGAGATGTACAATTTTGCTTCTTGCTTGTCCAAGATACTAGTCTTTTACTGAGGAAGAATGCTCCTCCACTTGTTAAAGGTTACAAAACACACTTTTAGATGTGACCTTGTTAAAGGATTTTTAACCAGTCTTGTGTTCATATTATTTCTTTTATGCATCCATGTTAAATCTCTGTGAATTCCTAAAAGATCAATAATTAATTCATCTACTAAGTTATAGCATTTTTTTGTGTGGCTAGCAAGTGACAGTAGTAACTATTTTGTAAGACATCTAAGGGATATGTAGATTTGCTTTTGTAGTAACTAATTCACACCCCCACCCCCCCCCCTCAATTATTCCATCTATATTTCCAACAATTGGTATCAAAGAATTTGGCACTTGTAGGAAGGATTTCGAGGATCTAAGCTAAAGATTAGGATGTCTTACAAGAGAAAAATTCCAAGGCTTAACAGGGATAACTTTTCAGCATGGCAAGGTCTCATGAGACTCCATCTAGCTTTCATTGGAGATACCAGATTAAAATATCTTGATGAAGAATATGTGACTCCTTATAGTACATTATCTTTCAATGAAATTACTAAGAAGAAGACTCATAACACCATGATGATAGACATTGCATTAGCCCTAAGCTATGAAGATTTTGATGATATCAAGGACTACAAAACTACCTTTTCTATGTGGAACAAGCTAAAAGATATCTATGAAGGTGATGATAATGTGAAAAGAGACAAAGGAGAAAGTCTAAGAATACAATTTGATTAGATGAGAATAAGAGAGGATGAAAACATTGATAAATATGTTGAAAGATTCAAAGCAAGCGTCAGTGCAATCAAAGCTTCTGGAGGTGATATCAAGGATGAAACAGTTGTAAGTAAAGTTCTTATGACATTGCTTCCTATTTATGCAATTAGAATTTCTACAATTCAAGAAAGAAGATGTGAAGCAAATCATAAGATAAATTTAGAGGCTATAGGAGGAAGATTGACTGCATTTGAGCTAGATAACTATGACAAATATGTTCCAGCTTCCAAGAACATTGAATTAGCATTTGAAGCCAAGCTTTCACTCAAAGAAAAGGGTAAGAAGATAAAGAATTCTCAATCAAAAAGTGAACAAGAATAATAATAAAGTTCTAACAGTGATCTTGATGCAGGAGCATCTAGAGGTATACGGGCAATCCTGTGTCAACCAAAAAAATGTACCTAGACTTAGTTTCTATTTCATGTGTTTTCATTTTTGGATACCCATTTGGGTCAAATAAAGGTTCCAACTCTCACAGTTCCATTATTAGTGTTCTAGGTTAGAGTTTTTAATCACCTTGGGATATGTGTAAATGCCAAAAAATAGGAGTATGTAATTGAGACATCATTTTGGTGAACTAGAAGGTGTAAATTGGTCGAAAGATTGTCATTGTATTTTAGAGCATTCCATAAAAAGAATCAGGTCAAAAGGTCCCATGGTTTGAAAGTTATCACAGTTATTTGGTGTCTGGAGACATCCTAAGAATGCTTCAAAGTCATGTTAGGGGCATTAAATGACCTTGAACAGGGCCAAAAAATGGGGGATGAGTGAAGCTAGTCCATAGGGCTATAGAGCACTTTGAGAGCTTTCCAAAAATGTAAACAGTTTGTCAATCAGAGCTACAGTTCAAAAGTTATGCCTCCCAAAAGTTTGGTTACCGTTTTTGGATTCTTCTAATTTTGCGCCGACTTCTAATGCGACTTCTAGAGCCTTCTATTTGGTCAGTGGATGCCTACTAGCACTTTTTAGAATGTATTCCTAATCCTTAACCCTTTGAGGTCTATTTAAGAACATTTTTGGCATTGTAAAAGGCAGTTCAGAGTGGAGTTTGAGAGAAGGTACTGGGAGAAGAATTTATCTCCAAATTTATGCTATTGTAAGCCCATAGGGCATGTTTTGAAGTCTATTTCTCTGTACTAAATGTATTAGCATATTTACACAGTTAATAAAATTTTGCCTTTCCTATTGTGTCCATTTTGTGCTTGGGTTGTGTCCCCATCAGATCTTGAGGTGGTTGAAGCTCTACTAGCAAGGAAATATTCTAGAGGCAAAGGGAAATACAAAGGTAAGGTTCCTCTTATCTATTTTTCATGTGAGGAAATTGTTCATATTGTTGCTAGGTGCCCAAACAAGAAAAAAAGGATGAGAAGAAAGGTCACAAGTGTAATGGCAAGAAATATTTCAAATCATTCAAGGACAAAGGTAAGAAAACATGTTTCATGGCTAAGGATTCTAAGGATTCTGACAATAGTGAAGATGAAATTGTTTACATTGCTGTGAAAGATGAATATAATAATGATGAGGAAGATAAAATGGCACTTATCTCTCATGTAAGAAAAAATGATACATGGACCATAGATAGTTGTTGCTCTCATCATATGATTGGTGATAAAACTAAGTTTGAACAGTTTGAAGACTATGATGGTGGTAGTGTGAGGTTTGGTAATAATGAACCTTGTTGCATAAAAGGAAGAGGAAGAATCTCACTAACCAAAGAGCTTGTATGTGATAATGCCTATTGGGTTGAAGGTCTAAAACACAATTTTTTGAGTGTGGCACAACTAATCAATATTGGATTCAAGGTGGAATTCATGCATGGAAAAGCAAGACTATTGGATGACAAAGGCAAGTTGATTGGATCAGACATACAAACAAAAGCTAACTTGTTCTATCTTGAACTTGGTGAATGTTCATGTTTTATTGCTCAAGTTGAAGAAATTTGATTATGGCACAGAAGGCTATGTCATGTGAACTTTGATAACCTGGTAAAAATAAGAAAATTTAAGAAAGTAAGAGGCATTCCTAGTATAAAGAAACCTAAGGTTGGTCTATGCAAGAATTGTCAGATTGGTAAGATGGGAAAGATTAGCTTTAAAAGTAAGAATTATCAATCTAAAGAAATTTTGAAAATTGTGCATACTAATTTGTGTGAACCAATTGGAATTGAGAGCTATACTGGAGAAAATTTCTTCATTCTTTTTGTTGATGATTACTCTAGAATGATGATTGTCATGTATCTGAGAGAGAAATCTGATAGGGACACCACCCAAGCACAGAATGGACACAACAGGAAAGGAAAAATCTTATTAACTATAAAAATATGCTAGTACACTTAGTGCAGAGAAACAAACTCCAAAACATGCCCTATGAGCTTACAATAGCATAAATCTAGAGATAAATTCTTCTCCCAGTACCTTTTCTCAAACTCCACTCTGAACTATCTTTTACAGTGCCAGAAATGCTCTTAAATAGACCCTAGAGGGTTAAGGGTTAGCAGTACATTCTAGAAAGTTCTAGTTGGCATCCACCAACCAAATTGAAGGCTCTAGAAGTCGCATTAGAACTCAACACAAAATTAGAAGAATCCAGAACTGGTAACCGAACTTTTGGGAGGCATAACTTTTGAACCATAGCTCCGATTGACAAACCGTTTACATTTTCAAAAAGCTCTCGAAGCGCTCTATAGCCTTCTGGACCAGATTCACTCATCTCCCATTTTTCAGCCTTGTTTGAGGTCATTTAATGCCCCTAACCTGACTTTGAAGTATTCTTAGGATGTCTCCAAAAATTGAAAAACTGTGATAACTTTCAAACCGTGGGGCCTTTTGACCTAATTCTTTTTCTAGAATACTCTAAATTAAAATGGCAATCATTTGACCAATTTACACCTTCTATTTCACCAAAATGTTGGCTCAATTACATACTCTTATTTTTTTGTCATTTACACGTATCCCAAGGTGATTAAAAACTCTAACCCAGAACACTAATAGTGGAACTATGAGAGTTGAAACTTTTATTTGACCCAAATGGGTATCTAGAAATGAAAACACATGAAATAGAAACTAAGTCTAAGTACATTTTTTTGGGTGACACAGGATTGCCCTTATACCTCTAGATGCTCCTACATCAAAATCAGAAGCATTTGAGAAGTTCAAATGGTACTTGGCCAAAGTAGAAAAAGAAACATAGAAATGATTAAAATGCTTGAGTTCAAATAAAGGTGGTGAATTCATCTCCCATGAGTTCAATAATTTTTGTATTAAAAGAGGAATCAAAAGATAGGTACGTATTAGCTCCCAGAACTCCCGAGCAGAATGGAATATCTAAAAGGAGGAACAAATCTATCATGAACTATGCAAGAACTCTAATGATTGAAAAGAACATTGCTATCAAATATTGGAAGGAAGCTATCAGCACTACAATTCATACCTTGAACCAAGTACAGCTAAAGAAGGACTCATTCAAAACATCCTATGAGTTATGGTATGGCTATAAACCTAATGTAACTTACTTAAAAGTATTTGGAAGTAAATTTTATATTTTGAAAGAATCTAGAAAAGGAAAATTTGATGTGAAGGGTGATGAAGGCATATTTTTGGGATATTCTTGCAAGAGTAAGGTATATAGATGTTTGAATTTGTCTACTCACAAAGTCATAGAAAGTGCACATGTGAAAGTTGATGAGTTTGTAGAAAGGACTAAAGAAGAAAGCAAAAAAGAACTAGAAGATTATAGGAGATTTGTTTTCATTGAACCTGATATAGTGCCAAACACATCTGTCAATTAGGAAACTTCTACTCCTGAGTCTTTAGTCACCGAGTTGCAAGAAGTTCAAACCAAGTTGAAAGAACCTGAGTCACATTCAAATGCTACCAAGCCAATGCCTATCGAGTCTAAAGGACCTGAGCAATAGTCAAAATGGTCAAAACGTAAAATTGAAACTCAAAATGAAGATAGTGGAACTCAGTCAAAAGGCAAGGAACCTATATTAGCAAAATATGTCAGGAGACATCATGCACTAGATCAGATTATTGGAGACAAATCTTAAGGTACTATGACAAGAAGTAAGTTAAAAGGTACTTTTTTACTTTCTAATTTTGAACCTAGAAATGTCAAAGATGCATTAGAAAATGAAAGTTGCATTAAGGCTATGAATGAAGATATAGAGAAAATAGAAAAAAACAAAACTTGGACTCTTGTACATAGTCCTAAAGAAAAAAATGTGATTGAAACTAAGTGTTTATTCAGAAATAAGTTGAATGAAGATGGTAAGGTATCAAGAAACAAAGCTAGATTGGTATGTAAAGGCTACTATCAAGAAGAAGGAATAGACTATGGAGAGACTTTTTCTCCAATTGCAAGATTGGAAGGTGTCAAGACCTTACTTGCATATGCTACACACAAAATATTCAAAGTATATTAGATGGATGTCAAATTTGTATTTCTCAATGGTATTCTAGATGAAGAATTTTACATTGAACAACCTGAAGGTTTTGTTGATCCAGACAAGAAGGACATGGTTTTCAAATTACACAAAGCATTGTATAGTCTGAAACAAGCCCCTAGGGCATGGTATGAAAGATTGCATAACTATCTTATTCAGATTGGTTTTTAAAGAACTAATGATAACAGTAGCCCGTATATCAAGGAAGGACTAGATAACAAGATTGTTTTGGCAGAAATATTTGTGGATGATACATTGTTTATAGGAAATGATGATCTATGCAAAGAATTTTTAAAGAAAATGAACAAGGAATTTGAAATGTCTATATTTGGTGAGATTAAATTATTTGTTGGTCTTCAAATTCAGCAAAGCAAGAATGGTATCTACATCACTTAGTCTAAATACATCAAGGAGATACTCAAAAATTTTGGTATGAAAGATTGTAAACCATGTGTACTAGACTAAAGCTTACTAAGGATGATGAATCAAAAGAGGCAGATCAAACCTTATATAGATCAATGATTGGAAAGTTGCAGTATGTAGTTCATACAAGGCTTGATATTGCTCTTGCATTGGTATTGTGGCAAGATTTTTAGCAAAACTCATAGAAAATCACATGATGGCAAGCAAGAGGATCTTGAGATACCTAAAAGGCACTAAAGATTATGGATTGTGGTATAAATTTGGAGGTAATCTGGACTTGAAAGTGTTTACTGATGCTGATTGGGCATGAAACATTGATGATAGAACGAGTACAAGTGGAGGAGCATTCTTTCTTGGAAAGAGGTTGGTTTCTTGGACAAGTAAAAATAAAAATTATACATCCCAATCTATAGCAGAAGCTGAATATGTTATAGTAGTAGTGAATTGTTCTAATATTGTTTGGTTCAAATAGTTATTAGAAGGCATGAAGGTTGAGATCACTAAACTAGTTGTTATGTTTTGTGACAATACAAGTGTAATCAACATATCTAAGAATCTAGTAATGCATTCCAAAACTAAGCACATTGCAATAAAGTATCACTTTGTCAGAGAATTAGTGTAGGATAAGGAGATCATATTGGAATATGTCCATAGAAAAGAACAAATTGTTGACATATTCACCAAGCCATTACCTAAGGATACATTCTTGTATCTAAGAGGCAAGTTAGGGGTCATTCCCCTATCTGAGTCTCACTAAAATGAAGTGATGCATCAACAGGAACCAAGTTGATGATCTTTTTGGTTGATGTAGCATAGTCATTGAAATATTGCATATGAATCAGTACTCAAGGTACATTACTACTCATTTGGTATTTGTTGTCTTTTGCATGTGTTTTCAAAGAGGGAGAGTGTACTTTCATATTTCTAAAATTTGAATTTGTTTGTGGAAAGTTTGTTGTTAGAAAAAGAAGCTATGTAATTCCTTCATAGTGGGAGATTACTGTATTGAGAATTTTGTGGCATAAAATCTAAGAGGGAGAAATGTTCTATCAGAAAAAGACTTGTTCTCAAATTTCATCTGCTATGACATGTTGTGTTGCCATCAATTCCAAAGAGAGAGATTGTTGGATACAATTGTTCAATTGTGTGTTGTCTTTGATGTTACACAAATGTCATATCAGTTATCAGATGGAGTCTACCGAGCTCAGTTGGTCAGCAAAGAAAATTATAGAGTCTACCGAGTATTCTTGAAAAATACTCTGTGGAAAATAGTTTCTACCAAGCTAACTCAGGCGATGAAGGATTCTGTGGTAGAAGTCAATTTCTATTGAGTAAACAAGGTCAGCGAAGGAAATTTAGTGTTTACCAAGTTCACTCGGTCTCCAAAAGATTTTGTAGAGTTCACAGTATTCATCGAGCTTCACTTGGTTAACACTAGAAATTATTTTTGGAGTAGTGTCTACCGAGCAGGGTCAACCAATAAAGAATTTCATTATTTTGGAAAATAAAGTTTAATTATTTCATGTAATGAATGTAGCCAACTGATGTAATGATTATTGGTAATTGTAACTTGTAAATAAACTGACTGTATAATTTGTAAGGTATAAATAAAAGGTCAAGTTATGAATTCAAAAGTATGGATGAATGGGCGAGCATGCAAGTGTAAAAAGGAAAGTGTGAGCAAATTTTGAAGTAGAATCAGATATCCTTGAGGAGTAGAAAATATTTATTAGATTAGTAAGGATCTAGTAAATAAGAATAGATATCTGTATCAAAAAATTCAATTGCATCTCATTTAGGTCAACTCATTGTTACTTTCTCACAATTGTAGTAGTGATTTCTAAATCTCCTAACAGAGTTGGTCTCACAACCATTTTGCAAATCCTCTAACAAGGTGGACAGTTCTATTGATTTTTTCTAAAGTCCTCTAGCAAGGCCACCCCTAGTAGGATGATTAAATCCTTTAACAACATCACATCTAATAATGTGTTTTGTAACCTTTAATAGGGTTGGCTCCTAACAGGGCTTACTTCAGAAGAGTGAAAATTGGTAGCTAGTTATTTTGTAATTTTTTCCATATCGAGTTTCCATGTTAAATCTGGTGTTTCTTGTGTTCATATTATTTCTTTTATGCATGCATGTTAAATCTCTATGAATGCCTAAAAGATCAGTAATTAATTCATCTATTGAGTTACAACATTTTTCTATGTGGCTACCAAGTGACAACAGTAACTAGTTCGTAAGACATCTAAGGGATATGTGGATTTGTTTTTGTAGTAACTAATTCACACCCCCTCTCAATTACTCCATCTATATTTCAAAAAAAATCATCATTTCCTATAAATAGAGTATCATCAACAAATATTTCTGCCAACACAAGCTTCTTGTCTAGTCCTTCCTTGATATATAGACTATTGTTGTCATTTGTTCTTTGAAAACCAATCTATATCAAATAGTTATGCAGTCTTTCATACTAGGCTCTAGGGGCTTGTTTGAGACCATATAGAGCTTTGTGTAATTTATAGGCCATGTCCTTTTTTCTAGGATCTACAAAACCTTCTAGTTGTTCATACACATCAAGAATTTCATTCAATAATGCCAATTTAACATCTATCAAATTTACCTTAAATCCTCTGTGGGCTACATATGCAAGTAGAGTTTTAAAATCTTCTAATCTTGCAACAGGGGAAAAAGTTTCACCATAATCAATATCATCTTCTTTAGAATAGCCTTTACATACTAGTCTTGCTTTTTTTCTAGATACTTCTCCATCTTGATTCAACTTGTTTCTGAATACCCATTTTGTACCAGTCACGTTTTTATCCTTGGGCCTAGGAATAAGAGTCCAAGTGTTTTTCTTCTCTATCTATTCTATCTCTTTATTCATAGCCTCAATCTAATTTTCATTTTCCAGAGAATCTTTAACATTTCTAGGTTCAAATTTAGCAAATAAACATGTACCTTTTAATTTACTTCTTGTCACTATTTCATCTAATTTTTCTCCAATGATATGATCAGGTGCATGATTCCTTCTGACATATTTTTCTAATACAAGCTCTTTAGGCTTTGAATGATTTCCACTATCTTCATTATGATATTCAACTTCAAGCTCAGGTTGTAGTGCCTCTCCCATTTGACTTTTGTGAGTCATCTTGATGGATGCAGCCTTGTTGATTTCTCTTTGAGATGGGATCATGATTGTGACCATGGGTGGTCTACACCGTTGAGGTGTTTGGATTTATGTTTCTATACCAATTGCTTTGATTATGCTTTTGACTGATCTATGAGATTATGATATGATTTATGGTTCACTGAGGTTTATGCCAGTGGTTACCAAGATCGATGTGGTAACATGAGGTTGTTCCATGATTACCTTGAGATGTGTGCAGAGATTGCACTATGTACTATTACCATGCTACACTAGACTAGGTTCATGTAGCAGTGGTTAGTCATGTTTATGACTATGGTTGTTTATGTGTTTTAAATGCCTTTTTAATCTAGAGTAATCAACCTTTATTAAATTCTTAAATGATTAGAAATGTATTGTCCATTTGGATTATTTGGTTATGTGTTGTGGACTTTTACCTTGTTATATTTTGATCTAAGAGATATTTGTTACTCATGTTATGATTACATTTGAGATGACCTGAGGGTCAGAAGTTATACCTTGATTTCAGTATCATAGATATTGGACTTCTATGTTGTTTAGATAATCATATTGCATGATGATGCCATTTTGAGATAACAGTGTGTTTTATGATGATATATGGTTATGTGGTATTTGGACATACCTCTGATTATGTTAGGTGATGGATTTAATGCTATGGTTATTTACTTCATTCCTGTGTTGTTATGCTTTATGCAAACGTGAGTGATGTAAATAGATTATTTTAATATAATTAAATAAATGGTTAAATTATTTGATTTAATGCATTTATTGCTTCGTCTATGTTATTATATGCAATTGCACTTGATCGTGTTTTTTAGTGTGAAGGATTTATATCCCTAGCAGTGGCACATGGAGTTAGTGATTCAACCTTGCACATTTTACCAATGTCATCCTTATATGGTTGACGTATCCTTAATTAAATGTTTAATTTAAACTTTTTGGTGATTATTAAATCTGAACTCATTTGCATTATGTGATTTGACCAGTGAGTGTGTCTGTGCATTTAGAGGTTCGCATTATCACGAAATTTATTAAGAAAATTTATGTGTTTTGGTTTTTTGGGCTATTTAATTGATTTATTTTAATTTCTAGTAGCTTTTCCATAGATGAATTCCTATTTATAGGAATAGCCTATTTTCATTTGGGTTGATTCAGGGTTTAACTAGGTTGGCTAGTTATTTGACCTAATTGATTATTCACTCGAAAAGTGAATAAATATCCAAAAAAGAATTTAATTCTTCACTTCTCACTTTTGAATTAGAAGGTTGGAGAGTAAAACCCAAAATCCTCTTCATGAGGATTTATTGTTTTGTTCATTCTGGGAGCTACGGGCGTGGGATTGTCGAGAGGTTGAGCTTATTGGATCCAGCTCGTGGAAACCTTGGATTGTCGCAATTTTCGGCCACTTCTATGGACATTTTATTTTTTGGTTTAGATTTTCATTTTTCCCTTTTGGCTGTGAGGTAGGGCTTTCCCGTTTTATTGTTTCTACTTCTATTTTTGGTAGCCGTTTGTTTGGAGGTTGAGAACTAGTGTTCCCCTACGTTTCTGTATGTTAGTTCTACCCGATTGGGGAGGTATGAGCATTTCTCTATTTTTCAGGATGAGGGTTTGGGTTTTTACATCGTTATGCTGGCCATTTTTGCATATGATGTCCAAATTTGATTATTTTTGGATTTTGGGGTTTTTGTGCCCAAAGGCGAAATGGGTTTTAATTTTGCAATTTTTTCAAAATTTTGGATTTTTACCTCATTTTGCATGTCGTCTTGTTTTCTCAAGTTTTCTTGGCACAATGTGGGTCATGGACCTTGATGATCTGTTTGGGTATCAGTCAAACCACTATTGCACTTTTATGTTGCATTGGGATGTGTATTTCATCTGTACTCCCAATGTTGTGTTTGGTTGAGTGATTTTATACCTGGTGTTATTTTTTTTTTAGACCTTTGCTTTTGTTTCATGAGTGTTGGGATTCATGTAGAATCCATACTCTTGGATTGAGGTCGGTTGAGTGAGTTCATGATGTTTTTTTTTTGTTGCATCATTTGGATTCATGTAGAATCCATACTCTCAGATTGATGCCAGTTGAGTGATTTTATGATGTATGGTTTCATTAGCTTTGGGATTCATGTAGAATCTATCCTTCCTATGTTGCTTTCAGTTGGGTGTTATATTTTGCATTGTGTTCTTATCTTGTCCCTATGTTTTGATCTTTATGATGGTGGTACACCACACATGAGTATGTACACTTACATTTGTTAGGTGACTTGCAAGGCCCAATCTTCTGTGGTACTTCCAGAAGTTATGATCATTGGGGTTGGGATTGGAGTATGCATGCCCATGAGCACTTGTCATAGGATGAGCATGGGTAGGGTAGGGTAGCATATGGAGGGGGCTTCTATCTTGTAGCCTACCAATCATAGCGACATGGGTTGGTAGAGGGAGCTCTATATAAGTGATAACTAAATAAATGTGTGATTGGTAATAAAAACTTAAGATAATAAAAATGTGGGGTGCTAGAGCCTTTCTGTTGAGGGATGTTGAATCTGCACAAGTCTGAGCTTGGTCTTTTCAATGCCAAGCTTCTCTCTATGATGTCAGTCCTTACTTAGTAGCCTATTGAGTGTCTGACCAGGACCTATACTCTTGCATTGTCTTAGGTTCTTGGTTGCAGCTATCATATTGTCTAGCGTGAGTGTTAGCCTTGGATGTTGTGCTTTATGTGTGTTTGTGGTTGGATCATTATCTCCATCAGCATGGTGGGTGTGGACCTAAGGGTTTCACATGGTTGGGAGGCATAGCTACCTTCACCACTGTTAGGAACCAGTGTATAGAGATGGTCTTTTGTCCTAGTGTGACCGTTGCTGGATGTTTTCACTTGATGCTTCAAGTTTCGGAGTATGATTTTTTGTGATTTATGCTTTCATCAAAATGCTTGGATATCATGTTTAGATGATGTTAGTTTATTTGACACATTCCCATATTATGATGTTTAGCATATGATTAGATGATGTGAATTGGTATAGTAGCATATCTATTGCTTATTGATATTTAGCGTGTGATAGGTGATGTTATCTACTGTAAGATTATCTTATGCTTTTCTACTAGCATGTTAGATTTTTGTATTCTTATATTGTAGCATGTTTAGTAGTGATGTCCCTATTACGATAGTATTGATGATCAAATCAGTGGCTTGGGATGTTACGTGCGGGGGATGGCTAGGACCCACGATGGTCTTATGATGTTATTGACGATTGGCAGGAACCACGTACTTAGTTTGGTTGTTTTTTTTTTGCAATGTATATTTCAGTACGTTCTTTTCTATTCTAGTTTTAGATGGTAGATGTATCTCCTTCTTTATCTTGGCATCTTGTTGGTTATGCACTTGAGTGTTCACTCCTCGATCTATGTGGATCCGGTACTCCCCAGTGTGCAGGTTTTGAACTCAATTTTTTCCCTTTTGTGTTTTCTTTAAGTTTTTTTGTATTTCTATGGGTGACATATTATCAGCATGGTGCGACATAAAAATGTATTACACGCCCATAGAAACTATGTGGTACAATTTTGGAAAGTATCGCATGCCTCTTGGAGAAATTTCATGCGATACTGGAAAGTATCACACCTCCTTTGGAGAAATGTCATATGATACCCTAAAAGTATCACATGCCCTTGAGAAAAGTATCGCTCAAACTCTGAGAGTGTCACCCTCCTTCTTTAGAAATATCACACGATACTTTTTAGTACTATAATAAAGTATCACACAAGTTTTGTAAAAACTTGCACGAGCTGGCAGCGGGCACTTTTCAATTTGATCCAAACTTTTTGAGAGTTTTTTTGGATACCCTTTTCGATGCTCTTTGACCCTATGTTGTTGCTTTTTGGATTCAAGTTGTTTTCTTTCAATCCTATTTGCATGTTTTTGTTGTAGTCCTTTGTGGTTTAAAATATATCATTTAGGTATAGGTTGATGTATATTTAATTTCTTATACTTAAGATATATTTTAATATATGCAAAAAATATTTTGAGATAGGTTTCAGACCTCTCGAAGATAAGATAAAGATTCTACTAAATTTCAAGGCTTTAGAAATCCAGACTTAGCCAATTTTCAAGGCTTCAGGATTTCAGCCTTAGCCAAATTTTAGGATTCTACATTTTACCCCAGCTAGGTATTTTGTTGATGTGTGGTCATTTTTTTGATCCCTCATCATGTGCATGGTCATTTTTGGCTTTGTTTGTGTGTGTCAGTTTGGTAGTGGCGTTCGGAGATTCATTGGTTGTTGGGATTGTGGTGAAGTCTTTCATTGCAATCTTTGTGATCCCTATATGATGTCATGTGCATTCATACTTGTAGAAAAAAAAAATTGGCTTGTATTTCATCCTTGTTTCCAAGGATCTCCGGGTAGGGCATTACACGGGACCTTCTGTCTATGACTTAGGTCCATCAAGCTTAGTTTGAACTAGCTCAGTAGCCTCTAATTATGACTCGGGTCCTTTAGAATGTGACTCAATTTGCACTATCTTCAACTCAATAATTGTCGGAGATTTGGGGCACTCAGAAGATGTAGTCTCTTCTCTCTCAAATAGATTTGGCAATGTATCAGGTTCGTAGTAAAAAAATCTTCTATAATCCTATGGTTCCTTTTTTCTTTCTTCTTCACTCTTTTCTAAAAACTCATCAATTCTCACATGTGCACTTTGTATAATCTTATGAGTAGACAAGTCCAAACATTTGTATGCTTTACTTCTGTAGGACTATCCTAGAAATATTCCTTCATCAACTTTTACATCTAATTTTCATTTCCTAGATTCTTTCAAGATGTAACATTTGTTGCCAAATACTTGCAAGTATCTTGCATTGGGTTTGTAACCATACCATAATGCACAGGGAGTTTGGCTTGATTCCTTCTTCAACTAAACTCGTTTCAAAGTATGAACTGTAGTCTTGATAGTTTCCTTCCAATATTTGACAGCAATGTTCTTTTCAATCATTAGTGTCCTTGCACAATCCATGATGGATCTATTCCTTCTTTCAGTTATACTATTTTGTTGAGGTGTTCTAGGGGCTGATACTTGTCTTTTGATTCATCTTTTAATGTAGAAATTATTAAATTCATTGAAGTTGAATTCACCAACTCTGTCTAATCTAAAGCATTTCAATATTTTTTTAGTTTATTTTTCTACTCTTGCCAAATACCATTTGAATTTCTCAATAGCTTCTAATTTTCTATTAGATATATCACAGTCATCATTCTAGAATAATCATCAACAAAAAGAATGAAGAAATTTTCTCCACTATAACTTTCTATTCCAATGGGTCCACATAGGTCAGCATGCATAATTTCCAAGACTTCTTCTGACTGATAGTTTTTGCTCTTAAAACTAGTCTTTCCCATTTTACCAATTTGGCAATGCTTGCACAACCCAACATCAGGTTTCTTCAAAATAGGAATACCTCTTACTCTCTTGATTTTTCTTATCTTGACCATATTATCAAAGTTTAAATGACATATTCTCCTATGCCATAACCAAATTTCTTCTACTTGAGCAATAAAACATGAGCATTCACTGAGATCAAGATAATATAGATTTCCTTTTGTTTGTTTACCTAATCCAATTAGATTTTATTTGTCATCTAGTAGTTTTGCCTTGCCATTCATGAATTCAACCTTCAATCCAATGTTGTTCAACTATGCCACATTCAGTAGATTGTGTCTTAATTCTTCAACCAAATAGGCATTATCATAAACAATTTCATTGGTTAATGAGATATGACCTTTTCATTTTATGCAACAAGGTTCATTATTCCAAACCTTACACTACCCCCATCATAGTGTTCAAAATGTTCAAATTTTGATTTATCTCTAGTCATATAATGTGAGCATCCACTATCAATAATCCATGTACCATTCTTTCTAACATGAGAGATAAGTACCATCTTATATCCTTCGTCATCAAATTCATCTTTCACAAAAATGTATACCATTTCATCTTCACTGTTATCAGAATCTTTAGCCATGAAACAAGTTTTCTTACCTTTGTCTTTGTAAGATTTGTGACTTTTGGATTCTTTCTTGCCTTTGTACTTGTGGTATTTCTTCTGATCCTTGCTTTCTCTTTTTGACACCTAGTAGCAACATGACCAATTTCTTCACAAGAAAAATATATTAGAGGGATTTTTCCTTTATATTTTCCTCTACCTTCGGAATACTTCTTTGCAAGTAGGGCTTCAACAATTTCAAGGTCACTACTAGAACTTTCTTCACTTTCATCCTCACTTCCTGATTGATTTTCCTTTGATTTCCTGCCCTTTTCCTTGAGTGAAAGCTTGGCTTCAAATTCAAACTCAATATTCTTGGAAACAAGAACATAGTTATCATAGTTATCTAGTTCAAAAGTTGTCAATCTTCCAACTAGAGCATCCAAGGTTAAATTTTTATTTGAATCACATCTCATTTCTTGGATAGTTGATACTCTAATTGCATAGATAGGAAGAAGAGTTCCAAGTACCTTACAACAGTTTCCTCTTTATTGTCTCCTCCAGATGCTTTGATTGCACTAACACTGGCTTTGATTCTTTCCACATATTTTGCAATGTTTTCATCTTCTCTCATCTTCATTTGGTCAAATTATACTCTAAGAATTTTTGCTTTGGTTCTTCTTACATTTTCATCTCCTCCATAGAAATATTTTAGTTTGATCCACATTTCATGAGCCATTTTACAATATTTTACCTCATAAAATTCAGCATAACAGAGAGTAGATGCAATGTCAATCATCATGATGTTATGGTTCTTCTTCTCAGCAATATCTTAAACTGATAAAGTTCTTGTCAAAATTTTGTATTTAGTATCAAGATATTTGCAACCAAATCATTGATAGTAGCTAGATGAAGCCTCATGATTCCTTTCCATGCTGTGAAGTTGTCTCTGTTCAGCTTTGGAATCTCTCTCTTATAAGACATCCTTATCTTTGGCTTGGGTCCTTGAAACCTTCTTTGCAATCACCAAAAGCTCTAATACCAATTGTTGGAAATATAAGAGGAGTAACTAAGAGGGGGTGGTGAATCAGTTACTACTAAAATAAATCCCAAATCTCTTAAATGTCAACACAAATTGCAATCTTAAAACTGAATACTAATGCTCAGTAAATATACAGTTCATGTTGAAACTTGATAAATACTAAAAGTACTCAGTAATAAATTAACTTAGCAGACCTTAAGATATTTGCAGTGATTACTATTACTAAATCTTAATTGCAAGCATGAAAGGAATAGCATGAACACATATGACACCAAGATCTAATGTGGAAATCTAATATGGGAAAAACCACCAATGTAACTAGTTACCATTTTTCACTCTTCTGAAATGAGCTTTGTTAGGATACAACCCTGTTAAAGGTTACAAAACACACTATTATGTGTGACCCTATTAGAGGATTTAATCAGCCTGTTAGGAGTGGCCTTGTGAGAGGTCTTTTGACAATTCAATAGAACTACCACCTTGTTAGAGGATTTACAAATGGCTATTAAACCAACTTGGTTAAGAAATTTAGATCACTACTACAATGGTTAGAAAGTAACAATGAAATGACCTGATTGAGATGCAACTGAATTGTTGATTATAGATCTTAGTTCTGGTATGTACTTTATCCTTCCTGATCAAATATAGCTTTTCTGCACCTTAAGGATATTATACTTATCCTTAAAATTTTCTTCCTCTCATCATCACTTACAAATCATTCATTATATCTTGCATACTTTGAAACCACAACTTGACCTTTTATTTATATCTTTCACATTTTTGAGTCAACTTAAATACAACTTAGAATAATTAATATTCATCACCATAGTCAGCTAGAACTAATATACAAATCAATTGAGCTTAATATGCTAAAACAAGAAAATCCTACGTTAGCTGACCCAGCTCAATAGACACGAACTCAAAAGAAATTTTTTGTGTTAACCAAAAGAATCCAGCTTAGTGTATGTGTGAAAATGTGGCCTCTGCTAACACACACACTTCAACATGGTCATTGTATGTGAATTCATCTCGGAATGAACATTGGATTGTTCATCCAAAAATCAGCCTGCAAAGCGACCTGTTGCCTTCTATCTAAAGGGAATTGCTTGTCAGATATCCTCAGATTTGAGGTGTTCAAGCAACCAAACCATATAAGAACGAAGGATTTGAATGCAATTTAAGCTATATGAATGTGCAAGTGATCTAGATGAAGTTCAAGCAATTAATCTAAGAAATAAAAGACATTAAACTAAAAATGTATGCATTATTAAGCGAGATGAATTTAAACTAAGAATGCAAGATGTATGTAAAAATATGAGCAAATGTGAGTATGAATTCTAGCAGCAATTTGATACAAATTCTTCAAATTAATCCTCCAAAATGAAGAGATGAGGATCTCTTAAATAGACTTTCCTGAAATCCATCAATGGTTGAGATCAATTCGGATCAACGGTCAGGATTGAAGATGAGATTCAGTCATAAAGGGAGATTCCCAAATTAAAGGGAGTTAACAGATTTAATTTGAGTAAAATAAGGAGTTAACTAATTTAATTTGAGTAGAAAAAGGAGTTAACTCATTTAACTCATTTTTGATCAATAGTGAACTGGAAATTTCCCTTTTTGAATCGAAGAGAGATTTTGTTGAGATATTTAATTTAATAAAATGAGATATGCTCTCATAATTACTTTTTCTATTTAATTAAATAATCTTTAATTAATTAGAGACACTTTTCTTATTTAATTAAATAACTTCATTTAATTAATTAGGAATGGCTTCACATTTAATTAAATAACTTTGTTTAATTAATTAGAAGTAAGTACTCCATTTAATTAAATAATTTTGTTTAATTAATTAGAAATACCTTTCCCATTTAATTAATCAAGATAGGCATATTTATTAAATTAAATAAATTTAATTCCATAGTACATTAGCCTTAGGATATAATTTAATTTAATTAAAGTATAAATACTTAATAATTAAATTATAATTAAATCAAGTAGGTTTAATGCGACTAATATGATTACGTACTATAGGAATTAAATAAAAAATATGATGAATGCAGATTAGGATTTTTTGCATCTGACAATTAAGTCAAGTAGCAAATAGCAAAATGAGAATTTCCTATTAGAATAGGACTTAGAAATTATTAGAAATAGACCAGAATTGGTATAATGGCAATGAGCCAATTTTGGGGTATTACATTTTGCCCCTCTTTGAATGAATGTGCAAGCAGCACATTCAATTCAAAGAAAATTAAAAAGTACGATGTGAAGATGAGATTGGCTCCGAAGTTGATGACACAGAGACCAATTGATAAGCTTTTAAGGATTATCTCTAGAACAGAGCTTAATCCTAAGGAACCCAAGTAGAGCACTTAGATACCTAAGATTGATAGCATTTAAAAGACTATCTCCAGAACGAAGTGTAATCTTTAAGGATCCAGATAGAACATCTAGATACCTGAAATTGATAGCATTTAGAAGATTATCTCTAGAACGAAGCTTAACCTTCAAGGATCCAGGTAGAACACCTAGATACCCGAGATTGAAAGCATTTAGAAGACTATCTCCAAAATAGAGCGTAATCTTCAAGGATCCAGATAGAACACCTAGATACCTAAGATTGATAAAAGATAACAAGGTCCAATCATGAGTCATAGAATCATCCCCAGAATGGAGCTTGATCCTCAGGAGTCGGGGTTTAGACTGTCCCAATACCTATCCATCGAACTCTGAGAAGAGTTGTTCTAAGGTTGATCAATTGATGAAAAGATAAGATAGATGGCAAAGATGCCAGATAGAAGGGAACAAAAATTCCCTGAGTGATGAGATGCCCCAAATGATAGGGACATAAGATGGGAATTAGATGCCTCGAGCAATAAGTATTTATTGATGTAATCATTCTATCCCCTCGGGAGCGAAATTGAAAGATGACATACTAGAAATAGATGTGAAGCAATATAGCATGAGATATAGAAGAAATTTGAGATTCAGTAGAATCTAGAAGAGATCAGAATGATCTGAAGAAGATTCAGGGTTGATTTGAAATGATTGCAAAGTCACAAAGACCAAGTTTGACCAAAAGTTGACCAAATTTAGCCATAGTTGACTCAAGTTGACTATTGTCAAAATGAATTTTGAAAATATGGAGAATGTAAAGTTGAAAGGATTCCAAGAATCACAAAGTATCAAAAAGATTTGGGCTGCACAAGTGTTCAATCGCATCAGTCCCTAAAATTTTAAAATGCATTTTTGAGGCTCTTAGGTGTGTCAGATTTCGAATTCGATCTCAAAAAAAATGGGTTCACAGAAACCAAAGTAGCCAAGAGGGTGATTAATCAATCATTTGTGCAGTTCGTGAATGAACATGATACATTGAAGAGATCAGCAATCCCTCATCAAAGAAGGTGAAAGTAGATTTGCAATTGAATTGCATGCTTATGCAAGTGAAGTATGTAATGCAAGACTATATTAAATACAACCCTAGGCTAGATGCAACCATAAACTAGATGCAACCCTAGGTCTAGTTACCAAGCCTCGATATTTCATCATCACTGGATATAGAACAAAGCTCGTAGGTCATACAATTCCCACTGACATTGCAATCATGGAAATATGAATATAACATACATTATTGGTTTGTCAGGATTAAATGTAAGCATTTGAGGCACAAGAAGCCAGAATGACCAAAACATTTGTCCCTTTTAATGTAGCAAGTTAACATAAGCATTAGAGCATAAATGCTAGGATGACCTAAATTTTTCTTGCATGACAGGCACACCATACACATGGGATATCCCTCTTATGCTAAGTATTTAGTATTCATTCTATCTGCAATGACCCTTGTGTTCATAACCTGAGATAGAAGTGTGCTAGATATACTTGCAGTGACCTGTACGTTCACTTAGTAGGACGAGTATCACTATTTACTGTAGCATGAAGAGTTTACTCCAACAAACAAGGAGAAGAACCAATGTTATTAACTTATTCATATAAAAGGAGTCGAGGTACACATGGCCATCCAATACGAGATGGAGGCTCTTATAGTGGACATCCCTCTTATAGGAATAAATCAACTTATTGGAACTAAACCACAAACAAAAAGCAAAGAAAAGATGATGCCCCCAGTCATTACTTCTCTAGTCAAAGATGACATCATCGAGTTGCTCGAGGAGATATGATAAAGAAAAAAAAATAAAGCAAACAAAGAAAAAGCCTAGCACATCCAAACAAGTATATCATTTTTTTGAGTTCATTTTTTGGATTGGTGTCAAGTGTCAGTGTCAAAAATATGTTTGAAAGAAATCTCTTTAGTAAAGTGATGACAGTAGGCAAACATAGTCAAAATGACTGGTGACTGAGGTTAAAGAGGAATCTTCATGGTGAAGAACCTAAGACAGACTGAGCGACAGTAGATAGACATAGCCAGGACAACTGGTGACTGATGCAAGAGATTTTCCATAAAGGAATCTAGAGACATGACTTAGCAATAGTAGATAGACATAGCTAAAACAACTGGTGACTATTGCGAAAGAGATTCTATGAAGAGAATCTTAAAAAGAGTGACACTAGCGATAGTAGGTAGACATAGTGAGGATCACTAGTGACTGTCACGAAGGAGATTCTATGAGAATCTCAAAAATAGTGACACTAGCAATAGTAGGCAGACACAGTGAGGACCACTGGTGACTGTCGCGAAGGAGATTCTATGAGGAGAATCTTGAAAAGAGAGTGTCACTGGCGACAGTAGTCAGACATAGTGAGGACCACTGGTGACTGTCGCAAAGGAGATTCTATGAGGAGAATCTCAAAAATAGTGACACTAGTGATAATAGGCAGACACAATGAGGACCACTGGTGACTGTCGCAAAAGAGATTCTATGAGGAGAATCTCAAAAATAGTGACACTAAGGGGGGATTCTGTCGAATTGTGACAAGACTCAATCCATGGATACATGAGCAGAAAGTAGGCAAAGAAAAAGCATGAAAGTGATTGTACAGAATAGCCAGAAGATGTGCTGCAAGATGAGGTATTGGGAACAAGAGGCGCCTGTTTACTAGGTTTTTTTACCTTCTTGGCAAGATTTCCTTTTTTTTGCTACCATGATGCCTGTTTCTGTTAGGAACCTGTGTGTTCCTTCTGTTTATTTTGTTAGAGTAGTGTTGTTGGACGCATATGCTTTGTAAGTCGTCCCGTGAGTATATTTTATTATCCCACATGCATAGGTAGTATTACTTTTCTAGATCGTACTCAGTATATAAGAATAGGTTGAGGCCCTTGATGGGCACGGACGAATTTATTGTATTGAGCTTGCTCAAAGGAGGTTACCCCCTCGAAGTGGCCTGCGATCAGTAGATTCATTCTGAGTTCTGCTATCACTTTGTATTCTGTTATTTCGAGCATTCTCACGATATTGCTATAAGGAGGTTCTTCACATCTGGTATCAGAGCACTCTCTTGGGCTCGCTGGGTGGAAATTACATCAAATTTTTTTCTGTCGTGGCCTTCAGGTTCCTCTCACTTCTAATATCTCTTGTTATTGCAATAACTCTTTTCAGTTGTTCTATCTGTGAGTGAATTTTTCTAAGTCGACTGTTCAAAAAAAAAAAAAAAAAAAAAAAGAGTAAAAATTTTTCTGTTTTTTAGTCGTAGCTTCCTTGTTTGCTTTCTGTTTCTGCTCATACTTCCGCAGAACGTCTGCAATATCATTTCGCATACTTCCTTCCTTGGCGACCCAACCCCAAATTTTACATATCAAAGCCCTAAATCCCTCATTTATCTAATTTTAGGGTTTGCCCTATCTTTTTCACCTCTCATCCAATCGCCACCAAACTGAGCCACAAGATTCAATTCCTCATTTTGCTCCCTTATCCCTCTTGGACTGTTCGCCTCATTTCGCCTCCCTACCCTTGAAACCCTCATTTTTCTTTTTCCCTTGTCCCCAGATAGTCTCCCACCACCCGTTGAACACCCATTTCCTATATGAGTTTTACCCAAATCCAAGTTTGCCGTAACTAAAAAAGTTTTTGTTTCTCATCTTCTACCCATTCCAAAAAAAAAAAAAAAAAAAAAACCTTGCTTTATGGTTGTTACGCGTACAGGAGCAAAAATCATGGAAGAGGAAATTGCATCCCTCAAAACCAAACTTCAAGATCTGGATGACAAAATTCTGGGTCTTAACTTTCAGCAGTCAGCCATGAGCCGAAACCATTCAAGAGATACTGGGTCCTCTTCTGGCAATTTCCGTGGACCAAAGCTTGATTTTCCACGCTTCGATGGTTCTGATCCGACTGGATGGATCTATAGGGCAGAGCAGTATTTCAGCTTGCATAATACTTTGGATAACCACAAAGTCCCCCTTGCATCTTTTCATTTGGAACATGAAGCTCTTCAATGGTTCCGCTGGTACATCAAGGCTAATGTAGGCCCAACGTGGACAGAATTGTGCACCCTCATTTTGGAGCGCTTTGGCCCTAGTTCCTTTGATGATTTCACAGGAGCACTCACTAAACTGCGTCAAACAGGCACTGTAAGAGAATACCAGATAGAGTTTGAAAAATTAGCTAATTACACAGAGGGCTTGTCTGATGAATTCTTCCGTAGTTGTTTTATCAGTGGTCTGAAGGATGCACTTCGCTCAGAAGTCAAAATGTTTCGACCTACTACAATGATGGAAGCCCTTGGGTTGGCTAAGTTAGCGGAAGACAAGATTAGTGCTCTACAACGCTCCAGATCTAATTTTGTTCCATTCAGAAATACAGGTTCTCACAACCCTCCAGTCATACCAGCTCCCAGAACTACTCCGATCAAGCACTTGTCTGAAACAGAGATACGAGTCAGGCGAGACAAAGGGCTTTGTTATAATTGTGATGAGAAATGGTCTCGGGGCCATAGATGTGTTCAGCAAAAGCTCTATCTCTTGGATGTGGATTCTCCACCGGAACTGGAAGAATATGTAGATGCTCAGGAAATAGTGGATGATGAGGTTGAGCCTCACCAACCTGAACCTCCTTCACCAGAAGCTCCACCAGAGATATCTGTCCATGCTTTGGCAGGAGTCACTACTCCACAAACCATGCGGGTCCAGGGTTTCTTCAAGAAGATCCCTCTTACTATACTCATTGATTCTGGTAGCACTCATAACTTCATTGATCCACGAATAGCCAAACAGGCTGATTGCTTTATCCATCCCTGCTCTAGCTTTGAAGTCATGATTTCCAATGGGGGCACTTTACCTTGTAAAGGGAAATGTCGCAATGTGCGTCTCTCTATTGGAGATTATAACATGCGCTCTGACATGTTTGCCTTACCCTTAGGTGGCTGTGATGTGGTTTTGGGTGCCCAATGGTTACGCACTCTTGGCCCCATTCTCTGGGATTTTGCTGAACTTTGGATGCAGTTTTCAGCCGAGGGGCACCAACACACTTTGAAAGGCTTACAACCAGAGTCTCTCAGCATCATCAGTTCACACCGTATGGAAAAACTTCTTAAGAAGAATTCACATGGTGTCATCGCTCAGCTCCATTCCATTCAGATGCAGCCATCAGCAGTCTCTAGCACTCCTGCCAATCTCCAACACATTTTGGACAAGTATTCTGGTGTATTTGCTGAACCTGTGGGATTACCTCCTTCTCATCCAGAGGACCACCGTATTCAGCTCCTTCCTGGCAGTGTTCCGCCCAACATCAGGCCCTACCGCTACCCATTTCATCAGAAGACCGAAATCGAGATACTTGTCCGTGACTTACTGAAGCAAGGTATTATTCGCCCTAGTACCAGTTCCTTTTCTTCTCCAGTTCTGCTTGTTCGCAAAAAAGATGGGTCATGGCGACTCTGCATTGATTTCTGAGCACTTAATCATCTCACTATAAAGGACAAGTTTCCCATTCCAGTTGTTGATGAACTTCTTGATGAACTTCATGGGGCTCATTTTTTCTCCAAGTTAGATCTTCGTTCTGGGTATCATCAAATTCGGGTTAATGAGGAGGATATACCTAAAACTGCCTTCCGCACACATGATGGTCACTATGAATTTTTATTCATGCCCTTTGGCCTCACGAATGCTCCTTCAACATTTCAGGCAGTGATGAATAACATATTTCGACCATACCTCCGAAAATTCATTCTGGTCTTCTTTGATGATATCCTCATATATAGCAAAACTTGGGCTGAGCATCTCCATCATCTGGAGCTTGTCTTGCAACTTCTCTCTGATCTTCAACTCTGTGCAAAACTATCTAAATGTGTGTTTGGCCAGGAGGAAGTGGAGTATCTCGGGCATATTGTTGCACACCATGGAGTGCGGGTGGATCCTACAAAAATAGATGCCATGACAACTTGGCCGCATCCTAAAACTCTCAAGAGCCTTCGGGGTTTTTTGGGGTTGACTGGCTACTACCGCAAGTTTGTCAAAGATTACGGGAAAATTGCAGCACCATTGACAGCTCTGTTAAAAAAGGATGCCTTCTCCTGGACCCCTGTTGCTGAGACTGCATTTGAACAACTGAAATAGGCTATGTGCAGTACACCTGTTCTCGCGATGCCAAATTTTTCCAAACCCTTCACTATTGAGAGTGATGCTTGCGGCAATGGATTGGGTGCTGTTCTCCTGCAAGATGACCATCCTATTGCGTTCACTAGCAAAGCCCTCTCTGGTAAGAATCTAGCCCTCTCTACTTATGAAAAAGAAATGATGGCTATTTTGCATGCTGTACAGAAGTGGCGGCCATACCTCTTAGGGAGTCATTTTTGCATCAGAACCGATCACCAAAGTCTAAAATACTTCCTGGAACAACGGGTATCCTCTCCTACACAACAGAAATGGGTCAGCAAACTCATGGGGTATGATTATGAGATCACCTACAAGAAGGGTAAGGAGAATATTGTGGCAGATGCTCTTTCTCACACATTTGATAATCAAGCTTCCCTTTCCGCTATTTCTATGCCCATTCCCAATTGGTTAGCGTCTATTCAGCAGGGCTATGACAGTGACTCTTCTTTATCTCAAATCATTCACCAGCTAGCCAATAATCCTTCTGCTATACCACATTACTCTTGGGATGGTGCTTCTCTTCGATACAAGGGTCGGCTAGTGCTTCCTCAGAACCCAGCTCTACATCAGGCTATTTTTTATGAACTCCATGCTTCTCCTTCAGCAGGGCACTCAGGCTTCCTCAAAACTTATGAGCGAGCAAGGAGAAACTTCTTTTGGAAAGGGATGAAACAGACGATTCAACAGATGGTGGCTGAATGTGATACTTGCCAACGCCACAAGGGTGAAACGACCCTCCTTCCTGGCTTGCTCGAACCATTGCCCATCCCTACACGGATTTGGACTGATATTTCTATGGATTTCATTGAAGGGCTTCCTAAATCCGGTGGCAAGACAGTGATCTTGGTTGTGGTTGATCGTCTCTCAAAATATAGTCATTTTTGTGCCCTCAGCCACCCCTATACTGCCTCCTCTGTTGCACAAATCTTCATGGACCAGATATTTCGTCTTCATGGACTCCCTTCTTCCATTGTCTCTGATCGTGATGCAACTTTTACCAGTCATTTTTGGACTGAACTGTTTCAGAAAACTGGCACCAAACTGATGATGAGTTCGGGCTATCACCCACAAACTGATGGTCAAACTGAAATTGTCAATAAATGCTTGGAAACTTATCTTCGTTGCTTCACTTCCGAACAGCAACATCACTGGGCCAAGTGGCTCCCTTTAGCTGAATGGTGGTACAATACCTCTTACCACACTGCCTCTAAAATGACTCCATATGAAGCAGTCTATGGTCAGACACCTCCAGTGCTCCTTCCCTACACTCCCAACAGCTCACCAGTCCAGGCAGTTGACATAGTTCTCCGCAGCAGGGATCAGATTCTTCGTACCTTACAGGATAATCTTCACATGGCCCGTAATCGGATGAAACAGCAAGCAGATCAACACTGTTCTGAGTGCTCATTTCAAGTTGGGGATATGGTTTTTCTTCGTCTACAGCCATACAAACAATCCTCCCTAAAGCTGAAAGGGCGTCATAAGCTGGCCCCAAAATTTTATGGGCCTTATAAGGTTCTGCAGAAGATTGGTTCAGTTGCTTATAAATTGGAACTTCCTCCTTCTTCCCGCATTCATCCAGTCTTTCATGTTTCTTGTCTAAAGAAAGTTCTGGGTACCACTGTCAGAGCACAAACTACTCTCCCTGAAATGGATACGGAAGGATCCATTATCCTGGAGCCGGTGGCAATCATTGACCAGCGCACTCGCCAGCTTCGCTCTCGCTCCATCTCTGAGGTCTTGATTCAGTGGCATGGCATGCAACCAGAGGATGCTACCTGGGAACCCCTTCTTCAGATTCAACAACAATTTCCACACCTTAAGCTTTGAGGACAAAGCTTTTTTCTAAGGGAGAGGGGATGTTAGGAACCTGTGTGTTCCTTCTGTTTATTTTGTTAGAGTAGTGTTGTTGGACGCATATGCTTTGTAAGTCGTCCCGTGAGTATATTTTATTATCCCACATGCATAGGTAGTATTACTTTTCTAGATCGTACTCAGTATATAAGAATAGGTTGAGGCCCTTGATGGGCACGGACGAATTTATTGTATTGAGCTTGCTCAAAGGAGGTTACCCCCTCGAAGTGGCCTGCGATCAGTAGATTCATTCTGAGTTCTGCTATCACTTTGTATTCTGTTATTTCGAGCATTCTCACGATATTGCTATAAGGAGGTTCTTCACAGTTTCCAGGTTTTCATCAATGGCACTATTTTTTGTTTTTCAATTATTTTTTGTTTTGTATTTTTCTTTTTTTTTCTTTTTTTTGTATTTTTGAGAATTTTACTTTTTTTGGTGTTACCAAGGTACCTATTGCTAGGTTTTCACCAGGGTAACAATTTTTATTTTTAGGACTTTTTCCAATTTTTAGATTTTTTCAGAGATTACTAGCTCTCAAGAAGGATCACCTTGATTTTGTTTCAGTGTCTAGCAAGGTGCAAGACAATATGTAGGAGCAAGCTAGTGGATAAGCAAAGATGGAAAGGCAAGGAGTATGAAGTAATGAATGTAACCCTCAAGGAAATCCTTCACAAAATTACCCAAGCTAGGGAAAAGGATATAACAATATGAGCTCATGGTGTAATGAAGGGTATCATGTAAGTAATCCACGAAAATGACCATGTCAAGAGATTGCTAAGAACTAAGTTTTCTTCTTTCTTTCGTTGATCAAGACCAAAGGGTTAACTGAATAGGACATCAAAGTTTTTTTATGGAGGTTATGAGTGAATGACTTCAGGAATGAGGACATCTGAAGGATAAGCAAGATCATGATAGGATGTCATGGATGGAAGAATTATGCATGATGCTTGTTTACCAGGTTTTCATCATGGTACTTATCCAAGGTGCCACAAGAAGTGGTTTTCACCATAGGACAGATTTATTTATCTTTACTTTTGCTAACAAGGTGCCTATTTCCAGGTTTTCACTGGGGCACATTTTTTAATTTTTTTCTTTTTTTTCTTATTTTTTGGATTTTTAGAGTTTTTGGAAAGAATTCAAGCCTTCTTCAATTTGACTATTGCTCCTATAAGAAAGATAAGTTATGATAAGCCAAGGCCATAGCAAGGTACACTGAAAGATGTTGATAACGTAATGGAAGGGAAATGATAGAAAAATGACAGGTAGATGGAGGATAAGGTTGTTGGTTTTGGAAGACTGAAACAAGCAAGGATGCAAAGTAGGCATAAGATTTAGAGGATCTCATGAGGGTGGATGAGATATTAGGCAAGATCAACATTGACACACACCTTGAAGGGTAGTGGAATGATGGAGGAAATATGGATGAAATAGATTGAGGCTTAGATATATGAGGTAGCAAAGCCATTTTGCAGAGGGGTAGAGTAGAAGGTTTTGAAACCTTTTTAGGAAGATGCTAGGAAGAAGATGGAGTGGAAGCCTTTGGAAGCTTGAATGTCAACTTTGATTTGTTTTCGATATTCAAGTCCTTCAAAAGAGACTTGGGAATCCATATAGCTTTTGATTTTTCATTAGATGCTTTGGAACACATTTCTTCAATAATAGATTTAAGAACCCATACTTTCTTTGGTTGAGCTCTTTGAATAGTGGACCTTTGTGGTCTCTTTTGTATATTTTCCTTCGTGACATTCACATGTCGATTAGAGGAGACATAGTGAACTTTTGAGGATGGATTCATGCACTTGTTTTTGAGTTGATCATCCAAATTGCTTCCAAAGGACTTAGGACTTGTGGATGAATGAGGTAAATATGACTGGTTTAGATGGAAAGGTGAACGTGAAGAGTTCAAGTATGTGTATCTTTGTTGATCTTGGGGTAGGGTAGGAGGAACATGTAATGAGTTGAGCATGGAAGTAGGAGACAGAGGAACATAAGGTCCCAATATGGATGGAAGACTTGAAGGTTTTAGCTTAGATGGATGAGGACCAAGAATAGATTTAGAAGATGTGAACGAACCATGATTATGGATATCAGCATCTTTAGAGTGAGCAATATGACCAAAGCCATCAATAGATTTATGAGTAACTATTATAGGAGCAATACCATTGATAGGAGTATTTAAAGCTTGAGCATAGTTTTGAAGTGAATGTAGCGAGGTAGAATAAGAGAGTGAGGGAACACTTTTCTCTTCAAAAGGAATTTTGGGTAACATAGGAAAAGTATCCTTCTCTTGGTGTTTTGTAATCTCCTTAAGGATGGTGGAAGGAATATCTTGATCTTGCTTAGTAGAGGTGCATGACATGGGAGATGGAGGACTATGTGGCTCTTGAGATGGAGGCACAAGATCTTGGAAGACTTGAAAGGGGATGAAGGAATATTGGTCTTGATCAACACTTATTTCTTCATCATTGAAGTGGTCCTCTTGATATGAAACCAAATCCAAGGATAAGGGTCTATCTGAATCTGTATTCAAATATATTTTTGAAGGCTCCATAACAGGCTCTTGAAAGGACAATGGAGGAATAGTTGGATTGGGGATAATAGGAGGAGCAACACATGGAGGTTTTGGATCTCTACTTTGTGTAGTATGGGAGAGGTTTGCAGCTAAGTCAAGATTAGCTTGAGTTTCCTTTAGAGGCAGCCTTTGAGGGTACACATAGTCAACTGGGGGAGTAGTGGGTTCTTTTGGTGAATATGGGTTGGAAAGATTAGACAATTTAGAAGGTGGATGTATGTTGGAAGAAGTAGAAGTTGCATTTGAACCGTTACTAGACATGGTTTCATGAGGTTGATCCTTCTTGAGAGTAGAATCTTTAGTAGTTGAGAGCTTAGATTTTTGAATTATGCCATTGTCAAAGAGATCTTGGATCTCATTTTTCAGCTCCTTACAATGGGAAGTTTTATGTCAATTATGTCTATGATAGGCACAATAGTTACTCATAAAGGAAACTCTCGCCAAAGTAACCTTAGGTAATACAATGAGTTTCTCTTCAAGAATTTCTTCCAAAGTTAATTCATAAGATTTTCCCAAAGGTGTGAAATCACACTTTGGTTTAGGTTCCCAAGGTTTTTCTTCAAAGATATTTCTAGATTTCTTGGGTGTATGTGAGGTGTTCTCAGATGTCTTAGATTCAAGATCACAAGAATGTGATTTTTGGTTGTCATAGAACGAAGGGAAAATTTCTCTCAAGGAGAATTTGTTTGATGATGTGTTTTCCTCTTCTTTTAGTTTGTGAAGTTGAGAGCTCATTGATTGAATTTGTTGCTTCATGTTTGCATAGCTTTTCTTCCTCACTAGGAATATTGGATTTAGCACAGTTGTTGTTAGCCATTTTGATGTACTATGTTTCAAGTATTGATAGCCAAGTTTTAGAACATAAGTCAAATTGCCACAGTCATAGACAATGACAAAAAGCAGCAGCTTAGACAAGGACCACACTAGAACGTAGTCTCAGAAAAGCAAGATAAGAGTGCAGTATACTAAGGTATGAATAGTTTGATTTGAAGGCTAGAATAGCCAAAGATTATGACTATCATGACACAGAGTACAACAAGCACTAAAGGACAAGAGCAAAATAACTGAGAGACAAGACTAGTTAAAGTATGGATTGCAAGTCATTAGCTAAGCAGGATGCCACTGTTTGAGGAATGTTTGTAGACAGAAAGTGACAAACGGATGCAGAAAAGGGTAGTGTCCAGATCACAGATAGATAAATTAGACCAAAAGTGGAAATGTTGACATAAAGTCTCGTGCAAGAAACCTTATTGGCCGCATGAAGAAGTTTTACAAGTTGCGCTAAGAAGTTTTATGGCTCATGTGAATTTCAGTGACAGTTTTTAATTTCGTGTGAGAAAGATCACAGGGTCACGCAAAGACTCATGACAAAATTTTAATTTTTCACGAGGACAAAATGATTTTGCACGAGGACCAAATAATTTTGCGCGAGACTAAAAAAGTTTTCGTGCGAGAAAGAAAATCAGTTTTAGAACAACAACTGATTTTGGCAAGATTTCTGGACTTTTTAGACAGATTGGGCAGATTTTTGAGACAAGTTCAATTTAACAGATAGCAAATTTGATCATTTTATTAAGCAAGCAAATAAATGGGCATGTAGAACAGCAAACAGGTGATATCAAGCATGTCTAAAAATAATGAGCAAGGGAAAAAGCAACCTTGCACATGACCAATCAAGTGACTTAGTATGCACTGATTCCTAAGAGAGCTATTTGTGTATGTTTTCAAAAGGTTTTGCAATCACGCATACATCCCTAGAAAATAAAAGTTGGCCTCTCTAAGGTTTTTAGTAATGGTTTGACTCTGCAACTTTTATGGCTCACAGGGGTGACCTCCAATCTCGACGCACCGAGGTTTTGACACAGTTCGAGAACTTAATCTTCAAGAGCTGTTAGGGAGATTTGAAAATCCACAATGAACCACACCCGTAGAGATTTCTTCCACAAGGACATTTATATAGCGGTTGTCACTACCATGGAAAAAATGGCTATTACTGCTTGAGGTTGTGTCAACGCAGTTTTCCCTATAGAGGGATTGTCTGCTACGGTTAACCCTCTCTAAAGGTGACCGACTCACAATAGTATACCACAAGGGGACTTAGCTTCTAGATTCAAGGTAAACTAAGAGTATCTGTTAAAGATCTATGATATCAACTCCCAGTGATCTATCAACCTCTCTAGAGAAAGGATACCTTAATCAACAAGTTGAAGATTCATCTATCTGCGAGATGCTCAAAGTATCCTCCCCACCTACAAGGAATCCGTCTTAGAGAGGAGTTTCACTAGGAACCCACTCCCTCAAGATCCATGAATAGTGTTCATGGGGGCTTAATTACTATGTGTGTACAGATATTAATTTTTGAAAGCAAATCTATCCAAAAGCAATCAAAGAGCACAAGGTGGTACACTTAACACTTTAACTAATGTGAGGTGAGTCCAAAGATGTGGAACATTTAACCCCTCACACAAGCTAACACGAGTCCACAACTCAAAAACTAGTGAGTTCTAGAAAGCACAAAAGGGTTTCCTTATGGAGCATTTAATGCTTATGTCCTGTAGACCCCTCCCCTTTAATGTGGTGCTGATCTTGCAACCACAAGGTGGAACGAGGGGCCAGCGGATTAGCGAGTCCAATAACCCAAGATAGCTAATTAGATCTATCACTAGTAACTAAGCCTACTAGATGAAAACTAATGGAGATCACAATCTAGTATCAAATTATGCATGTGTTGTAAAATGAGAACATGGAAGGAAACACACACAAGCTTGACACGAGAGATGTTCATTTTAGATCCAAATGAAGTGTTATCAGTCAAAGAGAATTACCTGGTAATCCTTGCAATGCGCTTAGTAGATGTTTTACCTATTTTCAGCAACTTTATCATGCTTTTCCAATTGTCCTACAAACTGCTATCATGCTGCAAAAAAAATAGAAAAATGGATATAAAGATTCTTAAGAGAAAACATGTTAGTGAAAACTGAAGCTTAACTATGGGAAAATAAATTTTAACTTTTTTAGTTCATTTTTATACCCATAAAAAAGCTTAGAAAATGCTAAAACCTATGAAAACATCAAAAGTCAAAATTCATTTTATACTCTTTTTTCTTTTCTTTTTTTTCTTTTTTTTTTTTAACATTATGTTATCTAGAAAATTGGAAAAAAACTGTCTTCTGTATTGTTGTTGCAAAATTTCAAAAAACACAGGAAAAACTAGAAACAGTGAGCAGTTAGCAGAAAACACGAAAATCAATGCAAAAAATAGCATCTATCAGAGTCTCGCACAAAGTTATTTTTGTCTCGCGCAAAATTGTTCAGAGCCTGCGCAAAATTGTTTCAGGATCACACAAAATTCTGTTAATGCCTGTGTGAAATCTTGCATAGTGTCGCGCGAAGGAACAGGTTCCGCACGAAATTATTTTAGACCTGCGCAAAATTATTTTATGGCTCGTGCAAAGAAACAGGTTCCGCGCAAAGTTTCACGCGCCCAAGAACTTTCTCGTGTGATGTAGAAAGAATCTTCATGCGAAGATTTTGGATCCTCACGCAAAAATGAACAGTCTCGCACGAAGATTCCTGAATCTGTACGAAACAGTACGGACAGACAACAAAAAAATGATTAAAAAAATACAGAAAGAGGCCAAAAGAATTGATTTTTGTGCCCCACGGTGGGTGCCAGAAATGTATGTGTGAAAATGTGGCCTCTGCTAACACACACACTTCAACACGGTCATTGTATGCAAATTCATCCTGGAATGAACATTGGATTGTTCATCCGAAAATTAGCCTGCAAAGCGACCTGTTGCCTTCTATTAAAGGGAATTGCTTGTCAGATATCCTCATATTCGAGGTGTTTAAGCAACCAGACCCTATAAGAACAAAGGATTTGAATGCAATTTAAGCTATATGAATGTGCAAGTAATCTAGATGAAGTGCAAGCAATTAATCTAAGAAATAAAAGACATTAAACTAAAAATGTATGCATTATTAAGCTAGATGAATTTAAACTAAGAATGCAAGATGTATGTAAAAATATGAGCAAATGTGAGTATGAATTCCAGCAGCAATTCGATGCAAATTCTCCAAATTCATCCTCCAAAATGAAGAGATGAGGGTCTCTTAAATAGACTTTCCTGAAATCTATCAACGGTTGAAATCAATTCAGATCAACGGTCGGGATTGAAGATGAGGTTCAGTCATAAAGGGAGATTCCCAAATTAAAGGGAGTTAACAGATTTAATTTGAGTAAAATAAGGAGTTAACTGATTTAATTTGAGTAGAAAAAGGAGTTAACTGATTTAACTCATTTTTTATCAATAGTGAACTGGAAATTTCCCTTTTTGAACTGAAGAGAGATTTTGTTGAGATATTTAATTTAATAAAATGAGATATGCTCTCATAATTACTTTTTCTATTTAATTAAATAATCTTTAATTAATTAGAGACACTTTTCTTATTTAATTAAATAACTTCATTTAATTAATTAGGAATGGCTTCCCATTTAATTAAATAACTTTGTTTAATTAATTAGAAGTAAGTACTCCATTTAATTAAATAATTTCATTTAATTAATTAGAAATACCTTTCCCATTTAATTAAATAATTACATTTAATTAATCAAGATAGGCGTATTTATTAAATTAAATAAATTTAATTCCATAGTACATTAGCCTTAGGATATAATTTAATTTAATTAAAGTATAAATACTTAATAATTAAATTATAATTAAATCAAGTAGGTTTAATGCGACTAATATGAGTATGTACTATAGGAATTAAATAAGAAATATGATGAATGCAGATTAGGGTTTTCTACATCTGACAATTAAGTCAAGTAGCGAATAGCAGAATGAGAATTGCCTATTAGAATAGGACTTAGAAATTATCAGAAATAGACCAGAATTGGTATAATGGCAATGAGCCAATTTTGGGGTATTACACTTAGTAGACACTAACTCAAAATAAATTTTCTATGTTAAACAAAAGAAGCTTGTTTAAAAATACAAACATGCAAAAATTCTTTGGTAATTGAGTGAGCTCGGTTAGCACTGGTTCCATCCAACTTTCCTTCATTAATTGAGTAAGCTTGTTTAACACTCATTTTCAACATGATTTCCTTCAAAACAACTAATAATGTCATGGAAAAACCCAATCTTCTTCCAACCAAACACCCACATACTAACATCAAGCTCCGCTAAGTTGTCTATGGTGTAACAGTGATGTTGCCACCTTTTCTTTTCTAAAAACAAAAAATGTTGGCTAAGTTTCAACAACCCACCATGTCACCTCCTTATCAAGTTCCTATCATTGTAAAACCTGAGTTCTTGTAATAGACATGCATGTGAACATATGGAAATGGAGAGAGAAGTCTGACATGTCAAGAATGTCATATTTCATGCCTTGGAAAATGATCACATAAAGACACCTGAAAATACTATCCCACTCTCTGTCCATTCTCCATGATGTCTTCTTTTTCTTGGCAATTTCATCAGTCTTAGCAACCCATACTCCATCGTGAGTGCTTGCTTATCACCACCCACGGCTTTCTCTACAGCTTTTATTGAGCTCCATGAAAATCATATTTTTCTCACACCAAGTATGCATTCTTCCTTCTCTTCAAAAGATGAGCTATCTTCTTATTGTTTAACATTCTCTGAGGAAATCATTTTTCAAGAAATCATTACATAACCAGGACAATCGTAATCCAAACAACCACTCTAAAAATTGATTGCATAAGCAAAACTATTTGCACAAGAACATATTAAGTGGAAAAGATAGAGAGAACGAGCTCTACAAACTTTAATTTTATAAAAACCCAAAACATGCAATACATTAAAAAAAAAATGCATGGAAATCTTTCCAAAGGCTAGAGACCCAACTCTTTTTCTAGTCCTTTTACTCTCTCCTTAATATCTCTCAAATCTCTCACTTTTTACAGTTACATTTTCCTCTCTTTTGAGGAGATCGTAGGTAGTTATTGAAATCACCTTATGTTCACCTAACATTAATACATTTTAATGCAAATCTATTTTTCATGTTTTAAATACATTATAATGCAAATTTAAGTGCTTTAACCATTTCTTAGACATGGTTTTAGTAAATTCTAAAAGACTTCAATTAAGGCATATTATGAATCCTATTATAATGCTTAGGGATAAGATTCTCTCATATTATAATGCTTAGGGTTAAGATGCTCCCACATCACCAGGATATTGGATCTTGATAAAATTAGAAAAAATAATTATTGCTAAAAGTGTGCTATAAACTTTTACCAAGGATGAGAGACAACTTTTCATGTGCAACATGAGAGCTAGAGAAGCACATTTGTTTGTACTTCATAAAATAGAGTACAACTAGGTGAAAACACTTGATACTTCTCGTAAGATTTGGAAAGTTTTGGAAAATAGTTTTTAAGGTGATGAACATTCTAAGAAAATGGGGCTACAAAATGGATTTATTCATTTTGAGATGCTAAAATTATGGAAAATGAATCTATAAGAACATATGTAGGTAGAATATCAAAAATTACTATAGGTATCAAATCTCAAGGAGGAACCAAAGAAGATGATGAGGTGATCTAGAAGATATTGAAGATTTTAATACCACCATTTATGCAGGTAGTTTGAATGATATAGTTGTTAATCTCTTGTACTAAATATTTCACCAAGGAAACATTACTTGGGAGACTTGAAGAGCTTAGACAGTCTGTAGAATTGTCTAGAATAGAGATAGCTTTCAGTGCATTAAACATTCAACCTAATCTATGAAGAAGCACAAGTGCTAGAGGAGATTTTTTCAGCAGTAATAGATTTGATGAGGATAGAAAGATAGAAGAATGAGTAGCCCTCCTATTAAGAAGAGAAAAATATGGTAAGAAAATCTTTAAATGTTAGACTTGTAATGAGTTTGGTCATTATGCATCTAAGTGTCCTAAAAGAGAGAAAAAGTATAAAGGAAAGTTCAAACCGAAAAGAGATATAGATTGTTTGTATGCCAATAAAGAAGATGATTTTGATGAACAAGCAGTAAGTACCAGTGATGATAAAATAGGATTTGTAGCTATTAAAGAAGAAAATACAGAGAAAATGACTTTGATATCATAGGTGGAAAATAAATCTAATTGGATAATTTATAGTGGTTACTCACATCATATGACTAGTGATATGAACAATTTTGTTGACTTTAGCAGTTATGATGGAGGCATTGTCTGAGTTGGAAACAATACAATTTTCCATGTTAAAGGTGTTGGATCTATAACTCTTGATGGTAAGACTAACACTGAGGATATATATTTTGTTGATAGTTTGAAACACAATCTTTTGAGTGTTGGAAAACTAGTGGATAAAGGTTATCAGTTGTAGTTTACAAAGAAGACATGCATGATAAGAAACAAAGATGGAAAGGTAGTTAGAATAGGAACAAAATCTAGAGGTAATGTATTTTAGCTGAATCCAACTAAAATGACATGTTTGGTTGCAAAGGTATATGAAAGTTGGTTATGGCATAAGAGATTTTGTCATACAAACTTTGACAGCATTGTGAAAACTAGTAATATGTTTGGAGTAAGATATTTTCCTAAGATTGTAAATCCTACTAACACAATTTTCAAGGAGTGCATATTGGAAAAACATAATAGAGATTCTTTTCCCAGTAAGAAGTTTACTACTATAGAAAAGTTGGATATTATCCACACAAATCTTAGTGGTCCTAAAAAGACTGAAGGATTCTATGGTGAAAGGTAATTCATGATTATTGTTGATGAGTTTTCTAGAATAATTTGGGTTGCATTTCTTAAAGAAAATTTGAGGCATTTGACAAGTTCAAGCTATTCAAGAATAGAGTTAAAAATGAATCAAGTATGAAGATTAAATCTTTAAGATTAGATAGAGGAGGAGAATTTATTTCAAATGAGTTTAACATCTTTTTTGAAGCTAATGAAATCAAAAGACAATTTTTCACTCTCAGAACCCCTGAATAAAATGGCATTATAGAGAGAAGAAATGGGTTAGTAACTGAAGTAGCAAGAGCTATGTTAACTAAGAATGATGTATCCAAGACATTTTGGAGAGAAGCTATGAAAATAGAAATATACACTATGAATAGAGTGCAAGTTAGGAAAGACATAAACAAGATCCCTTATGAACTACGATTTGGTCACTCACCTACAGTTAAGTATTTCAAAAAATTTGGCAGAAAATGTTATATCAAAAGAAATGATGGTGTTCATAAATCTGATGCTAGAAGTAATGAAGGTATGTTTCTTGGTTATTCATTGAAAAGAAGAGCTTTTAGATGTTATAATCTAAGAACTAAGACTATTGTTGAAAGTGCATGTGTAAGAGTTGATGAAAAATTCAGGATACAAGAAAGAATAGTTGAATACAACCCTGATGATCAGAATGTTGTTATTAAAAGGAATAATAAAGTATTATTTGTGACTAACAATGAGTTGTAGAATGAAGGAGAGCTAAGGTAGGAACAAATTTTGGAACCTAGAAAAGAGCCAAGAGTTGAGATAACAACTCCTAATTCTGGTAAGAAAATGACTAAGAATCATCCACTAGAGCATATCATCAGCAATAGAGATAAAGGTGTGATTACAAGAAGCAGAATTAATGAAGAAATATGTCTAATATCTCAAGTAGAACCAAAGAATGTAGATGAGGTATGTAGAGATGATTCCTGGAAGCAAGCTGTGAAAGAAGAATTTGATCAGATAATGAAGAATGAGATATGGGAATTGGTCCCTAGACAAGTAGACAAGAATGTGATAGGAACAAAATGGGTATTAGGGAACAAGATGAGTAAACAAAGTGAAGTTGTAAGGAATAAAGAAAGATTAGTATGTAAAGGTTACTCATAGCAAGAAGGAATAGACTATGAAGAAACTTATGCTTCCATAGCAAGAATTGAAGTAGTAAGGTTATTCTTAGCCTATGTAGCACATAAGAATTTCAAATTGTATCAGATGGATGTCAAGTCAACATTTCTCAATGTAGAACTTAAAGAAGAGGTGTACATAGAATAGCCTTAAGGTTTTCCTTTAACATACGACAAGGAAATGGTATGTAGATTAAAGTAAGCATTGTATGGCTTAAAACAAACACCCAAAACCTAGTATGCAAGGTTGGACAAGCATTTGAAAAAACTTGAATTTAGCAAAGATATGGTAGGTAGTAATTTATACTAGAAAGAAATAGATGATGGATTGATGATTTTGGTAATATTTGTTAATGATATCAATTTAGAGGAGATGATAATGAAAGTGAAAAGTTTGTAGAAGAAATAAAGAAGAAATTTGAAATTAGTATGATAGGAGAGATGAAATACTTCCTAGGATTGGAGATTGTGTAGGATAAAGAAAGAATCTTTATTTCTTAGACTAAGTATTTGAAAGATCTATTAAAAATTTTTGGTTTGGAAACATGTAAACCAATTGGAAAACCTATGATAACTGGATACAACTTATCTACAAAGGATGAGACACCTACTGTTGAGAAAATGAAGTATAAATCTATGATTGGAGGATTGTAATATCTGACTGACACAAGGCCAGATATAGAGAATGTAGTTGGAACTGTTGCATGATTTCAAGATGATCCTAGAGAATCACATTATGTAGTAGTTAAAAGGATATTTAGATATCTGAAGGAAACACTAGAGTTTAGATTGTGGTATGACATATCTAATGATTTCACTTTATATGCTTATATTGATGTTGATTGGGTAGGTAGTATGGATGAAAGAAAGAGCACCAGCGGTGGAGATTTTTTTCTTGGAAGAAGATTGGTCTCTTGGTTAGGAAAGAAGTAGGATTGTAGCTCATAGAGTATAGTAGAGGTAGAATATGTTGCAATAGCATATAATTGTAATCAAGTTTTTTGGATGAAGTAGATGCTGAAGGATATAAGGATAAAATTTAGTGAACTTATTGTCATACTTTGTGATAACACAAGCATAGTGAATATGTCTAAGAATCTAGTGTTGCATTTTAAGACTATGCACATTTCTATCAAATATCATATGTTGAGAAAGAAAGTTAAAGAAAAGGAAATTAAAGTGGAGTATGTAAGCACAAAAGAGTAGATTGTAGAAAGCATTTGCAAGGTATGCTAGGGGTTATGCCCCTATCTACATCAAAGTAGATGATGCAAGAGTACATTAGTCTAGTTATACAGTGCACTATGGTTTGTCTAGGTTGAATTTTGATGCTTCTTGTATAGGGGAGAATCTATGATGGCTAGAGTCATCTAGGACTCTTGATAGATGTTGTTTTGAATATTGTCTTTGGACACTTAAGCAGGTTACAGAAATTTTTTACAGAGATAGATGGTTGCTGAAACCTTTGACATTGATGTTAATAAGGGAGAGATTACAGCATGAAAAAAAATTTGATACATGGAGAAGTTATAGAGCACATGGAGGTATATCAATGGGGGAGAATGATTGATGAAGATGTTTTAAAAGAAAGGATAATAGTCTTTAATAGTTGATATTCTTGGAACTGGATGTTTTTCATCTATGTTGTCATTAATGCCAAATGGGGAGATTGTTGGAAGCATGAATGTTGATGATATTAATATTGAGGACTATTCTAGAAACATTATTTGATCATTATCATGATGATATGTTACATTCACAACTATGTTTTTCATTGATGTCAACATAGCATTTTTATGTGGTATCTAATAGAAGAACAACAACAAGATCAAGTTGGTATGGATAGATCATTGAGTATTTTCACTAGCAAGGATAATGAGATATACTACTAAGTGTTTAGAATATGTAGCTAATCTCAGGAACTAAAGATATTAAGTCTAGAAGAAGTTATGCAAGTTTTGGTGGAGTGTTCTAAGCTAGAGTTTACACAAGCATGTTCTGGTAAACTTATTATATCTCTTAGTAGAGTTGTTATTCTAAGAAGAAAGGTTAAAGGTGTGTGGAATACATGTTGGATATGACGTGGCTAAGCTTTCTCATCATAATATTACACATATGGAAAGTTGTTTAAGTTACAAGGTGACTGATTGATGTTATCACTAAGTATAAAGTGTTCTTAATGAGGCCCTACACTAATTAATTGAGAAGGTGTAATAGCCAGCTTAGAGAATTGTTTTATGGATTTAACAAAGGAGGGACATTTTCCTTTGTTATGTATGAACTATTTCTTGGAGCATGAAGAACAGAATAGAATAGAAACAAGTTGACATGTGAGGATAAGCAATACAAAGCAAAGTTGGAGAAAACTTTGTTATAGAGGTTTTTTTTAAAGATCTGAGGTTTGATATTTGGATCCAAGATTTGTGACCTGGTCTACAAGGTTTGACATGATTGGTCTAGTTTTTAGGATAGAGGAAAGAGGATAAAGTATAGTACAAAAAATTATTATGCAAGTAATAGCTGAGAGATTAGCTAGATAATAAATTTCAATGGTCTTTCCCCTAAATTTTTTTGGAAAGTGGGTCCTTCTACCTTCTACACTCCTAACAAGGTTGGAACAACTCCTAACAAGGTTGGAATCTCCTAATAGGGATTTGAAGTCTCATAACAAGGACTCTTATGTATTGAATGTGTTTATAGACTCCTAATAGGGTCCATCCTCTAACAAGATATATATATATATATATATATATATATATATATATATATATATATATATATATATATATATATATATATATATATATATATATATATATATATATATATATATATATATATATATATATATATATATATATATATATACATAGTATATCTTTGTGGGTATCATTCCCATCTAGTTTTTTCCTCTGATCAAGGGTTTCCCTAGTTAACAAATCTAGTGTAATTATATGTGTGCATCTTGTTATGGTTTTTTTTTACTTTGATTGAATGGTTAAGATTAATTAAGGTTGATAAATGTTTTAATTAGATAATTGATTCACCACCCTCCCCCTCCCCCCCCCCCCCCCACACTAGTTATCTTGGTGGACTATTATTAGCATACAAAGCAAGAAGGCTTAAGGGGATGAATTCTTGAAGGGTGAACAAGCTATCAAAGTTGAAGTGTATGAATTCCAAGTAGAATGGACGACTGAAATAGAGATCTGTAATCTACAAATGAGTTGTAAGTTTTTATCAAATCAAGTCCTACTACTACTTTTTAATAATTATACTAATGTGAATAAAATCCTTTGGATTAAGGTTGACCTAGCAGTCATTTGTAAATCCTTTAACTAGGTAACATTCTAATGGAATGTTCTAAAGTCTTCTAACAAGGATCACATAGGGTGATTGAAATCCTTTACCTAGGTCACATTTAATAGTGTGTATTGTAACATTTAAGAGTGAGAATTAGTAAGATGTTGTTGGTGGTTTTTCCCAAACTGGGTTTCCACATAAAATCCTTGTGTCAAATTGCATAAATTTTCTTATGGTATTTCATGTTTACATTTTTGCTAAGTTATTTTGACCTAGGACAGTAACCTATTAATGTATTGTATGATCTAATGGATGCATGAATATTGAGGTTTTATGGATATGGATCTTATTAGTACTGAAAAGTTTTATTTTAACATCTGGATGTTGGCTAACTGATTCACCCACCTCTCAATCATTCTAAATAATTCCAACATGTGTGTGTGTGTGTGTGTGTGTAATTATGATTTCCAAGAATTGGTTAATTAGGGCACAAAGGGGTGGTTTAAGGTTACTAAGGCCCCTCATCTATAAGCATATGAAAAAGTGCATTAGAGACTTGGTACCCCTATTAAATAGGCTTAGGGGAGCTAACCATGCCTGTCATTTTGAGGATTGGATTTTATTTTTCATCCAAATTATTTTGCACAACGTCCAATTCTTGGATTAAGGTGATATTACCATGGAGAAACTACATGACCAAATCAATAATGGTTATTTTAGAAGATGAGAGTTTCACATAACTTCATAAATATTATAAAACCTTTCTTCTACCAATGAATGGGATGGGTTCCACATGAGGCCTTCATAGAAAATATGAAGATATATGAGTACTAATCCTTTTTGTAAAGAAATAATGGTACAGTGAGCTATAATAGGGTATATGGTACCTTCTTGAGGAAATTGACACATGAATTACTGAGAATCCCTCATCATACATTATCAAACAAATGTATTCATCGCATTAGTGTTTATGGGTTCTACTAGACATTTTTCTTGTATTTTACATATCTAAGGGTTGGAGGATAGAATGAGCCCTTGTAAGGCTACCCAAGTGCATGCTATATTTCTTTGTATTGGTAGAAAATTGTAGATAACTTGCTCATATTAGTAAGATGTACTCACTTAAGAGAAAAGAGGGAATTTATTTTCCCATTAAACTAGGTGTGTGTAAATGCGTAACTACATCTAATACATTGAATTTAGAGGTAAATTTTCTCAAGTTCCAATTCCAATTGTTTAAACCTCACATGAATTTCAATAATAAGGGGTTTACAAGGTAGCATTTTATTCAAAAGATAATTTATTTATCAATTCCTTACCTAGAGGATTATGGGGATAATTGTACTAGTAAATATGTGGTGCTAAAGAGATTATGAGGTAGGTTCATTTTGTCTCCAATTGTCAATTTTGGTATAGAAATAAACATCAATGGGGTTGAAGAGGAGGATGAAATTATTTTGGACCCTATATATTGAAACTAGCCCCCTTCCCATACTATAAATTGATTGGAACCTCCCACAAGGTGATGACCTATATTTAAAGACATTCCCTATTATAAGAAAAAATAAAAAATGGTTGAATGAGAATAGGAGTGAAAACCTAAAATCTAAGGAGAAAGAGGCTACAAAGACTCAGAAGAAAACCAATCCTATTTATAAGAAAGATGATAAATGTGTTACCATTTTGATGCAGGTGAGTTCCAAACTAAAGAAAAGAATTCAATTCCAAGGGATCAACACTCACTATTACTCTTTCTTGGGTAACATGATCAAGGATGATAAATAGGGGAAAAGGAGTGAGAATTGAAGAGAAAGTGATTAACATAGATTCAGGAGAAGAAAATAAGACCATGTCTATGGAGGATACTAAATTTGGTAAGATGGAAACTATTAACTTAGATAATTCCCCAAATTTCATCCAAGCATTTAGTGTTATAGACTCTACACCAATCCATCTTCTAAACCCTATTAGTCCACCACCATCCACTCCAAAATGGCTAGAGAACTTAGTGAGCAAGAAAATGAAATTTATTGCACTACCATTTCAATATATGGTTAGATAATTTCTCAATATGATGTTGAAGGCTAAGAAACTAAAGGATGTGACTTGAATATTTTTTCAATCCACATACATGAAGATGGGTAGCTAAGGTTGCTAGTTAATAACCACATTGGAGGTTGAAGATCCTACAGCGAGTGACTTCAAGATAGAAAATTTGGATTTGGGATTTATGAATAGGGAGATGGGTAATCACCTATTCAAAGACACAAATAAAAAGGTGCTAATTGGGTCTTAGAAGTACCTAAAAAAAAGATAAAATGAAACTTAAGAAAATGTTTCTATGGCTAAGTACATTGATGATATTTTTGGGTAATCTCTCCAACCTTTAGCTCAAGGATCATAACCTTTGTCTCACAAATCCCTCACCACCCAAAAGTTCATTGATTAAGTACAAAGAGGTAGGATGATTATTAGTGTGTTAAAAGAATGGGTGCAAACTATCATTTAATAGGGTAAGGTTTATGTAGACAAATCTAAAAAGGTGTATGATGAAATTACCTCTACCAGAGAGAAATTGAAAACATGTAACACCCCGCTAAGGGATCCAGAGAATTAACCTAAAGTTTCACTAAGTTTGGTAACATTTTTTTTTTTTTTAAAACATGAAAGTAACCATTCAAAACATAGTACAAAAGCAACAAAATCATTTAACTAAAAGTAAACATGCATACATAACAAGTTACATTCTTAAGGATCCCTTAATGTTAAATCATATCTAACATAACTGTTAATGTTTCTATCTAATACTACATCCACATAAAATAATAATGAAATTCCAATGTTCATACATTACATTTATGAATGCTCAATCATCTATTGTACATGCCATAGGGTATGAAAGGCTTAAAAGAATATACATGATACATCATCATAAAAAAAATATAAACATCCATCATAACAGAGAACCATAAATCACAAACATGACTAACTAAGTGCACGGTTCCTCCCAATTGTAAATAGCATCATTAGACCATCATGGGCCCTAGCCATCCCTTCGTGCGTAACATCCCAAATCATCAAAGAGATCATCAGTATTAACATAGTAGGAATGTCACTCCTAAAACACACTATATCATATACAAGAAATAAATCTACACATGCAAAATAAAGCATAAGATAACATCATCTAACATATGCAAATCATCAATGTAAGGATATGTGTCCACCATCATAATCCATGAACAGAATGAAGATAGATACCAAACAAGAATGCATCAGCCACAGTGTCTCAAACGGATCTCAAATGGTAAGAGTGAAAAAGCACTACCACCTGACCGCATGGAACCTAAATGGTCCACTCCCACCACGTTGAGGAGATAATCTCAAGTCCCAAACAGGTTATCAAATCACATAACACAAATACTCTCTAAGTCCAGGAATCCTAAAAGTGTACTAACTCAAAGGTTCCAACACAAATTGACATCTAATTCCCAGAGGCACAACAAAGACATGTAAGAAACCTGCTATGCAAGTGAGAAAGTGTCATTGCACAAATCACTCTAGAGTTACCCTAGTAGTCTCCCGATAGACCCCAGCCCCCTAGTGATCCCTATGTGGCCACTAGTATCCTCTCATACTGATGAGGCATACTACGGAAAGCAAGGTCACAACCAAGCGTTCTCTCTACTCCCATCCTAGTCTGTACTAGCACTCGAGGCATGGATGAGAACAAACAATTATCTTATTAGGTTCATTAAGTTAGTATTAGGTGTAATTTTTTCACTTATTAAAACAACTTACAATGAGTTACCCTAGTAGCCTCTTAGGGCCTCGGCCCCCATTGCAAGCCACTTCCTGACACTACAAGTAGATAACCTACCCTAAGCTCATGGAATCATAAATCACAAAATCACCACAGTCCTATACAAGCGATCAAAAAAATACCAAAAGATAATACACAAAGGAACATCAAATCTCCATGAGCAAAAGAAAAGCATCCATAAATAATCATGACCACAACAGTTCTCTATTGGCAACAGAAGGTATCACTGATAATCACAATAATCATTGGTTCTTAACAAGCAACCAAAAAGTATCTCAAAGTAATACTGATCGAAGACTCCAAAATGGTTGAGTCAAAACATGTCACAACATGACATCATCAAGATCAAATAACAATTCAATCCCATCAAAGTAACTGCAAAGTAATCCAATACAATTGATCGATAACTCATAAAAAGGTTACATATATCATAGTTTACACAAGAAGACTGAAGACAAAATCAATCAACATGCCATCACCTAACCATGGTTGGGTTTTAAAGATCAGAATCAAAAGACATCATCATGACATCACAATCATAACCCTCGAGCCTCTGGTAGACGTCCTATAACTGGTCAACAATAGTCAACCCAAAACAAGAAGCATAAAGAAAACAAGATACAAACACATGTTTGATTTACTTTTGCATTCACATGGTTAATCTAGATACGAGGCTTTTTTTTCCATTTCAATATATATATATATATATCAAAAGTATAAGAGTCTTCATTTAATCCACAAATCAACCCATTTATTAAAATATAGAATTATTGCTCCATTATTGTAAAAAAAAATTCTAGAATAATTCAAAGATAATTACTTATCTATAGCATTTGCATTCTTCCTCAAAATCAATGTCATCAATCATTTCCCCAAAAGCATCTCTCAATACTTCAATTTTAAGATTAAGACTTATCACCTTTCAATTAAGTGACCCACAAATTCCCTGAATTCGTTATTATTGATTAAACAATCAAAACTCTATTATCAATTAAATTTAATTAATTCTACGATTAAATTAACTAGTAGCTATGTCAATAACTACATGATTATCAGCTGATGCTAATTTCGTACATTAAGAGTCAACTATGTTTCATTCCATCAATGTTCAAATTAATACTTTAATAATAACAAGTTATAATAAATCCCCAATACCAAATATTAATATCTCAAATAA